>JAVFBZ010160073.1:0-15231 GCA_032466195.1 Katharina tunicata | reverse complement strand
TTTCAAAAAATTGTAAACCAGTAGAATTTTAATTATCAAAAAGAAGTTGACATTCACTGATATTTGAGTCCCTGTTAGCAAACTAATCATAAAACATAACATGTCGTTGTCTTTATCATGAAAAAGAAGTAATTTCTTGTTTATTTCTCCTTAGATTTCCCAAATTTTCTAAATATTTTATGTGACAAAAACATTAACACTCATTTTTAATCCAGGATAAAATTTCAAAAGTAAATGACACAGCAATTAAACCAAGGAAAGCAATTATTGTTCCACTGCTCCAAACTACATACTTCTTATACTGCAAAATTGTAGAAAATGATCCAAAACTAATAAAGTTGGATGTGAGGCAAGAAATAATTTTTTATTTAATAAATTTGTATGTCATTTAATGAAATAGCGACGTATATCACACATTTTATGCAGGGTAGGTAATAATAGTGTAGTACTTAAGACAGAAAGGCGATCAGGAAATTAACTTGCCACACTGGGCAACCGAGTCTGGACATCGGGTTGCCCGAACCTTAATTTCACTTAAGTGTTAAGTTACACCACTGCATTAAGGTTACATCACAATAGTGATGATGTCAGAACTTTGATGTCATCTCCCATTTTAGTATTTACTGTTGAATAATATCACTGGTTTGAAGTGGTTTCACACATTCTAAAACATGACTGTTGTCTTCTTTAATGTGCGCGAGATAGGGAAGCAACTGAAGCAACTAGTTCAGTCTCCCCAGGTTACAGCGTGGCACATCCCTAGAGAACCTAAATCTAGAGCCAGGTGGTTGGGCTGGAGCTTCCCATGGCTGGGTGCTCTCCGAGCTAAGGGGCTTCAGGCAGCTGATTTGTTGTGGTGTCCTGTTTGTCATCCTCTAAATGTAAAGTGGTGTCTCCTATGTTGCCCTGATTACTGATAACTCAGCTTAACAGTTTTTGCTAATCAGACGAAAATAGGTTTTCTATCCATACTACACATTATCTAAAGTTGCTATTGTTATAAAGCTGACAGAACACACACACTATTATTTAATGTTCATTTTCTCTCTTTATTAAACAGCAATGGTTTTGTCAGATTTTGTCAGCCTTAATCTGTTTTTTGCAGGAATTCTTTTGGATACAGTTACAAATATTACTATTTGTTTGTTATGAAGAGACTATAATAATCAACTTTTCTTGAAATAAGGGTGTCTTACAGCTTTCTAACTCAGAATTTCACCAGCATGATTATAAGACACCAGCATAATTATAAGCACCAAGACTCACCCATGGCAAGCATTAAGTCTATTGTTGGCTCTTTGTAATAAGATTCATGTAGCTTAAATTTATGACAAATGTTTCCTGTAATTTTGTTTTTTCTTTTTCTTGTTATATATATTCAGTAATGGTAAGGGTGTGCTTGATCATTTCACAGTACATAAATAGTCCAATACATACAACCTATGTTTGTGATCTATGATATTTCAAGAATAGACAACTTTTGATAACGAGTACAATGGAAGGAAAGCCTGTTTTCATTTGATTAGAAAGAATTATTTTAGCCTTCTAAACTTTTTATAAGCATTCAAATTTTATCACTCTACTAATAGAAGCAGTGCTGTGAGGCTTGTCATTTTGATTGTTAACATCAAACAAGGCTTATTTCTAGCCGATCGGAATACAACTTTATCGACTGCTATGGATAACTTGTATTTGCGTTCGTCATGTAAACTCAATCCACAAGTTTACTGCCTTGTCATACGTATGTTTTACTTTATATGCACTTTTAGTGTATTTTGACGTATTGCTGTTTCCACAAAGTTAAAAAAAGTTGGACATCATAAGTTGTTGATCTTTTGCTTTCAAGTAGATGTAAAATTATCGTCCACTGATTGAAAAATGCTGGCAACATGTAAGACAGGACAAAGCATTTACATAACATTAACAAAAGAGGACACCACAAGAATAGCCTGTTTCACTATTTTCACATGTTGTCTATTTGCTCTGGATATAGACATCGGTTAATGTTAAGCTTCCCCCTCCTTTACTTGACTTTTCCTCTTTTAATATAGGGCTGCTATTAATTTTTCCTCATATAAATGTTTTGGACCCATTCTATAAATGTTTCTGGGTAATTGTTTTAGAACAATTCCTGGTTTTTCATTTTAAGAACATTGCTCAAGATGGTTTTGCTTTTAGGTTGTCTTATTGGAAGTGAATATTTTATGAATTAATCACGCTTTAAGTATTGTATATTGTGTGTATTTTGTAAGGAAGATCTGGTCTGTTCAGAAATTTAAAACAGGTAAAAGAATCATGTAGGCAATCGATTTCAATACAGTTGATACGCCATTTTGCAGTAGAACTGGCTACAGTAGATGTTTGTTTGTAGTACTGTGAAGTCCTCTGCTCCCACCAAATAAATATTGCAAACGGAAATTTTGTTCAGAAACATTTTGTGTAGTAACTCTTTACATGTAGGTTCTTACCCTATCAAGGAATCCTATAATAACCTCACCTCTGTGATTATGCTAAATAGTAAATACATCTATTAGGTAACAACTATTTTTTTTGACATTTTTTTAAAGATTCAGCACCTGGTGAGATTCTGATTGTTTTGTTTTTTTATTTAAAAGTTTTCCCTTTCATTAAAATTACGAAGACATTGCTAGATCAAAGTATTGAATTTGATTCTTTCGAAGAATTGTCAAGCCTCTCAAGGACAGACCAGTGGCCACATTGGCTGGCCTTTGATATGAACACCAGCACTGATTTGTTGCAAGCTGCTGATTAATTTTGTAAAGCAAAATGTCACCAGCACATTGGACTGGCTTTGTTTTGTGTCGCTAATTGAGAATCCTAATAACATGCATCATGTAAAGCCATTCATGTTATCTTGTTGTTTCAAATCCAGTCTCATGCATGTAGTTGACATCCTAAAATCACATTTTGCTTTAACCCTAGCCTTGACCAAAATGTCAACTATGTTGAAAAAGATTCATCTCTGTCAGTATTGACGGACGATGTACATGAGCTTGAACTGCCCTTGTGCTTTTAGAGATTAGAAACATTTTTGTTGTTGTGTTCTGTTTTAAGCCCTATGATTGTAATGTATTGTCTTTGCTCCCAGTGATGTGAGTGGGGATTTCCATCACCCTTAGGATAGCATAAGAATGAAATAACTTGAAGACATAATAAAACATGTTAGTCCTGACTTGAAGAATTCTTCTTCTGTGTAGATTACCTGTGTTACTCTCATTCATGTACATGTAATTCAGGAGGCAAAATGTGATTTGCAGGAGCCCTTGTGATTTCCTTTGGTTTATGTCTTCGTGGTTTTTTGGCATTGAGGCCGCCAGTGATTTGCAGGTGTGCTGATGATTTCCTTTGGTTTGCGTCCCAGCGGTTTACTTAAACATTGAAGCCGTCACTGATTTGTGGGAGTCCGGGTGGTTTTCTTTGGTTTGTGGACAAGCGGTTTTCTTAAACATTGAAGTTGGCAGTGATTTGCTGGAGTCCTGGTGGTTTTCTTTGGTTTGTGGACAAGCGGTTTTCTTTAGCATTGAAGATGCCAGTGATTTGCAGGAGCCCTTGTGATTTCCTTTGGTTTATGTCTTCGTGGTTTTCTTAAACATTGAGGCCGCCAGTGATTTGCGTTTTCTTTGGTTTGTGGACAAGCGGTTTTCTTAAACATTGAAGTTGGCAGTGATTTGCAGGTGTGCTGGTGATTTCCTTTGGTTTGTGTCCAAGCAGTTTACTTTAACATTAAGGCCACCAGTGATTTGCAGGATCCCTTGTGATTTCCTTTGGTTTATGTTCCATCAGTTTACTTTAACATTGAGGCCACCATTGATTTGTTAAATTTTGGTCAAAGGATTCACTATATAATAATTATAATAATAACTTTATTTATACTAGGTTATACAATAAGCATATGGCTAGTCTCCCTTTTGGACCAGCTGAATACATGACCTTTTAGTCTTTTGACAAGAAAAGAAGCAGTCTTTAATGATGAAATCCTCTACTTATATTGATCTGGCAGTGAAAACATATGTACCAGGACACATTTCTCTGATATCTGATGATGAACTTTTGACCTTGGTAATTAATCATTTAATTTAATAGTCTGATTAGTGGATAAATTTGTTTTAACAACCTTTATGGAGAATCAGAGATGGATTGGAGTTACTAATATAGATTACTAACAGACATGTAGATAACGTTAATTTATAAAGATGTTAGCCACTACCTGAAGACTCCATGTTTATGAACATGTCTTTTCAGAGGTCCACCGTATTACTATTCAGGATTAACTCTAAAAAGGCTCCAAGCTTCGAACACATTGATGTGTGCCACTTCATGACTGAATGGTGTGGCTATTTGCCACCTTCAGGGCTGTTAATCACCAACACACAACTGAACACCCCCACATTGCAATTGAAATAAATGGGAATTTGATAATTATAGACACATATAGAAAAGGCCAATAAAACAAAACTAGACTTTTGCTGTGTTGGCCTATAATCAGACTTGAGATTAGTCACGTTGATCAGATAAAACTTCACCTTATACGGGCATGGTTTAAAACCTTTGGCTAACTGAAACTAGGAATTGTATCGTAACAGTATTTTGCTTGTTATATAGACCTGTAGGTGTATAATTACGACATTAACTTATATAAGCTTTTTTTATTTTCAGATAGGCCCCTGCACAAACACTTCCAGACCTATACACAAAAAAACAGAAATAAATTGCGCAAGCGCCTAGCAATGAATGAATTCTAGTTTGCTCCTTACCTGAACAATCCGGTTCGTCCTTAAATTGTACATTACAGCATTTATGAGTTGTAACTAAACTGATATACGTACCAGGAACCAGTTTATATGTTAATTAAACCCCTGTGGAGCTCTTATCGACAACATGTATGGTTCTATTGTTCACATGCTGACGGGGAGTCTTCGGCTATGTAAATACCCAACTAGTGGGTTACTTTGATTTTCACACAGTTTTGCATCTAAGTGTTTGAACGTTTTCACAGATAAGCCTTCGTAAACATGGAATCATTACGGTAGTTAAGTTAATCTCATAGGACCTTTTGACCCCAGTGATGGTCATTTACCACTGAAATCTTGTAAAAAATCAGCCGTGCTAATTGAATGAGTTGGCGCCACATGCCTCTCAGAGATTTCCTGTTCTGTTAGGAATGTGTACCTAAAGAGAAATGCTACGGCTCTATTACCAGTGTCAAAACAGTACAATGTGCAGAACGATATGTATATTTAATTGCTAATTAACATACACAAACAGACAGGTAAATCATGTTAGCGAAAAACATTAATCTTGTGATTAGTCAGGTGTATGCACATGCTTATTTTGTTTAGGATCACAATCACTTGTAAACCACACACTAAATCTTATGTGAAAAGTTTTATGAAATTGTGTATTAGTTATATTCAATATTATGTTTATTATGCAATATTAAACAAAAACATGTATAATATACATAACACATACTTTATGGAGTACAACTTCTGGATTATTGTAATCCAGAAAGTATGTGTTATGTTTAATGTCTCATAATGTCTAAATGCCTCTCAAATAATGTATAATAATATGCTGTGTCAACTTTTTTTGTCATTTACACTGCTCATACCTTTGGTTTATATACATTTTGACACATTTGAAGCCTCCAATACTGTCTTTGTATTGAATTCCTGTCACCATATGATTATTAAGAGGAAACCAAAAGGAAAGGAAACAAAAAAAAGCATCATCAATCACATGCAGCATCATCAAACAAGTGAAATAGTTTTGAGTATGGTATTGAACACCAAGCACCAAGATCTTCACACTTAGAAATCTGATTGATATAATTTGTTTGTTTCCAGATGACGTTCTCACGGCCAGCCACAGACAGACAGCTCACTTTCAAAGAGATCGCTGCACAGACAAAAATCACACTAAAAGAAGTAAGTTTACAATTTAGTGTCATACTGTCATAGATTATGCTATAGTTCCAAGCTGTTTGACAAGGGAACCCATTGGCCGAGAAATGTGTTTCAATTTTAACTTGATACTTTGGTACCACCAATCATTCTGAAAATATTTCTGAAAAGATCCTGTTCAACACAAGCTTTTTGGCGTATACATTTGCTTTTCTTATTACCGTTCTAACAGCAATGCATGGATTTTATTCTAGAGATTGTAGACAGTTGTATATGTATAAACTTTGTCATGTTTGGAGTTTGTGAATTTTACATTTTTTCACAATACAGTGTTGTGTTCTAGCTAAATTACAAACTCTTGCAATGCACCACATAATTATATTATGCTTACATTGTTACACAAAAATTGAATAAAGATTTTAAATGCTGGTTAATTGTACGGAAATGATTGTTCAAATTCAAACATGCATGTCTACATCATACACATGTTTGTTTGTTGTTTAAAAAATAAAAAAAAACTTAATAGTTTAAAGGGTTATTTTGTACTGCAGAATGTTTGAGTGTTGCATTTCTTATTTCTGAACAGGTTGAACTTTTGGTGATGAAAGCATTAAGTTTAGGCCTTGTTAAAGGATCAATTGATGAAGTTGATCAGAAGGTTCATATGACATGGGTTCAACCAAGGGTTCTCAATCTTGATCAGGTAAGCTTTTGTTATATTGGTATTACTAGTAACTACATATACCAACTTTGTTTCGAATAAGACTTATCAGTAACTCTGCCACATGAAGATTGAAATTCCACCTATCTGTAAATCAATTTCATATATTTTTGAGTGTTTTATGGGGGCCTACTAAGGGCAGAAACAGACATGTGTTAAGGATTTTAATAGAAAACGTTTCGAGTTTGGTTGCATCTTATTACGGTTTATTTTCTGTCGGGTACGGATGAGCAAATGCACTGAAATGGTATGATTGACAACCTCAAAAGTGTTCACACCAATGTTTAATAGCATGAAGTAAATTTTAATAATTTTTTTTTGGTGGGAGAAAAAAAATATGAGCCTGTGGGATATTAGTTAAATAAAAAAAAAAAGGACTTCAGAGTATTCAATGTATGAGTTGGATAACCTCTATATATACATTTTGCATAAATGTTGACAAAGAAAATTTGCTAGTTCTACCATGAGCCTCTGTAGCTCAGACGATTAGAGCGCTGACCCTGCTAGCCCGAAACATATATAGAGGTTCTGCTAGCCAGAGATCCGAGTTTGAATCACGTTGGAGGCAAGCACAATTCTCTTCCTCTCCATTTATACAAACATATCTTTATATATAAAGGGCCAGCAAAATTTTCTTTCTCTACATTTATACAAAAATATATAAAGTGTTTATGTGAAATCAACTGGGCATTAATTCCATTCCTGGCTTTGTCTTTTATTCCTTTGACAGATCCTCCAAATGCAGAAACGTCTGACTACATGGAACTCTGATGTTAAAGAGATGGAGGGCATAGTTCAGTTCCATGCTGAAGACATCTTAACTTAAATTACATCTTAGTCAGTTTATCATCTCATTCTGCAAGTTGTCAACGCAATTTAATAGTAATTATTTTGATACTGACTTGAGTTCAACATGACAAAGGAAATTAAAACTTCTGAAAGTACAACAGATGTGAGCTCCTGTTCTAATGTGTCATCTAGTATATCATATAGATGTATACATTCAATACTGTCATTGCCATTAGTAGATTGAATGCTAAATATCTTAAAGATTCTTGGTTGTCAGAATACTGAATTCTGTACCAGATCATATTGTCTAACACGTCCTTGTGTTCCTGTAATAAAAATTGGATTACTCATAATGCTTGTGTTTCTTCTTTATTGCTGGATTAATAGTATATCTTAAAAATATAGTTTAAGGAATTGACACCTGAACAAAGGAAAAAGTAAGAAGAGTCACCAGGAAAACAGAACCATCAGTCCATCATTTACAAAAAGCTCTTAACATGTATGTCCAAAACTATGACTCCAACAAAAGATACACATGGATGCATTGTAATTCTTGACAATGGTTTTAAAATAAACCCACATATTCAATCACCATGTATCCATTTGTATCTATTTTTGACTCATTACTTCAACAACTTATGAAGTTCAACGTGATTAATAATATATATAAAGTACTTCAAATTAGATGTCTTCTTCAGCCAATTATTTTATTTTAGTATTTTTAGATAATATCCCCTAATTCAACATAAATGAAATGTTGTATATGTATTATTGGATGTATATGGACACAATATAAATATAATTGTGTGACCTTTTGCTGGTTTTCAAGAAATATGGTCATGAATATTTGAAAGTTCGCCATTTAATATATATAGAATTTTTTTAACAAAAACTGCCACCCATGAGTTATCGAAATTTAGTTTATATTACCGAAGACGCTTATTACTTTTTACAGTATGTAGTCAATTTTGTGACTGGTAGTCGTAATTCCATATTACTATAAGTAAGTGGTCTGTGGATTAGCTATTAACCCCATGGAGGGCTATGGGGTGTTAATCGATAATCACCCCTGATACACCATAGAAGAAAATAATTAGTTTAGCTACGTTATATGAGTGAGATATTAACCTTCATGGTTCAATCTTAACTGTATCTGTGTCGAGTTAGGAGGAACGGCCTGATGTGCTTCACGCGATTAATAGTCCCCACATGTGGTCAACAAGCAAATTAGCAATCTACAGACGAACGTATCTGGTCACGGATGGTGATTACAATTTTACCGGAATTTGTCGAAGTGCCAGATCACATGCACGTGCCAGATGGGGGCCGGTTTCACCATGCATTTGCAAATTTAAACGCACGCAGTTACTATTTGGCGCCATGTAGTGGGAAGTGTAAGATCAACAACTTGCCCGACATGTTTAACTCGGCGGAAACAGCAATACGTGTCAGAGGTACCAAACTCTCAAGTACTAGGCCTCGAAATGCTCCACACTGTGGCATTTCAAAGCCGAGAGCAGGCTAAAATGTCAGCCTTCAAGTTGTTTTTATATCCTGGACCAAATGTATCCGTCACAATACTCTAAAAATTGCTTAAAAAGTAAAGGATACGTATATGACTACTAAAAACTTGTATGACAACAATTCAGTAAACTTGTGGACTGGGCTATCGTGACGTCAGACCAGAAACAGAAGCTACCCGTAGCCTTCGATAAAATTGTATTCTGATTGCCTTTAAAAAAGTTAAAGTAATGTTTTTCTAATCAAATAAAAACAGGCTTTCTATCCATAGTACATGTTATCAAAGTATGTCTATTATTTTAAGTGATTTCCAATTATGTGTGTCCATTTGATTAAAACCTTCGCCTGTGTATATAGGGCCGCTTACGCACACAGAACTAGGATTTTTAAACAAATGCTGATTGCCTTATTTTAAAGTTTCTTCACAAATTAAAACAGTTATATATATTGAAATAAAAAAAAGTGCCAGATAATCCTGCCATAATTCAAATTAAACATAAGAGGGCTGACTAATTCCACCAGCTGTGGTGAATGACCTTATATATATCAGCGTTTTGAATCTTGTACGGGGCGGGGCCAATAACCGTTGATTTGTAGTAGTGTCGGTACATCAAAGCACGGCCCAGATGTGACAGCAAATTGACACATCCTCATGAAAGTAGCGCACAAAGCTGAAGGATGTACTAATTAAGATTACGCGTATTTATCCCAAAGTTCAGTCTGCGTTGAAAAGCTAGATGGTAGGTACTTAATGGTTACAAAAACAATGTGTGGCAGAACTGCATTCTAGTTCATCATCGCCTATCTACGGTACCTTCCGTCCCCTGCGAGCAACACGTGAAAGTGTTGAAATTTCTCTATAGGTCGATTAATCGGGTCAAGCGTCAGCAGCCTCGCTATGACGTTCACAGCTATATTCAAAATGCCTACAAGGTCCGTCACCGAAGTGAATCAATGCAACGTTTTATAGAAATGGCAGAACTTTACTCTCGGAGCTATTGAACGTATTAAAAACGCTCACCTAGCTCATTCGTAACATTTTAAAGGTGATTTAATTTGCCAACGAGAGTAGCAAGATGGCCGCCCAATTCGAAAATCTTCGTCAAATACTCGAATTTTATTCTTGAAATAATGGCCACAGAGTGAGTTTTGATATATAGAGTTACTTCAAATATAATATTTTGATATAAAGAATTGAAGAAAATGGGCAATTAGCATTGAAAAAGTTACATGATCAAATTTCATCTTTTTTTTTGTTCATAGATAAATTAAACAAAAACGACTAACCATAAACACGTTCCTTACATATTACCCGTTGGTTTCTAGAATTTATGTCACTGCAAGAAATTAATGATAGTATTTTAAAAAGCTATTTACTGCAGGTCCTATCGGAAATAATCCGTGACAGATGATATCAATAATTATCACAATTCAGAGAAAATCCTAGGCATCTGATTGGCCCAGAGCCGTTGGATATTCTTCAATATTCTTTTTTTTTGTTATTACTAAAACCTCAGACGAATTATGGATTAAGCAGCCATGGTAACGTGGTGTATTTTTGGCCCATATCCCTAGGAGTTAATTCGACACGCGCGTACTATAGTAACTGTAACTAATCGTAAATTGCGTCGTCTGCTACACCCCACGTGGGGGCGTGGTTTAGAGCGTTCTAGAAGTTGATTGACAGCTGATGAAAATAGTTTGACCAATCAGAGGCCACGAACAGACGACAGATCGTTCCACGCGTCAATCAAAGAACAGAAGTTGCAACAATCTATACAATGAAGCTGTCACTGACCAAACAACGGTCATTCGGTGCATCAAATGGAATGTCGGCCATTCAGAAGAATCACTCCATCGGATAAATCTTTTTCCACGAAATGTATGGCAAATTTCCCCGAAAATGCTCTTTATTGTGATAAATTCGTTACATCGTGTCATTCTAACGTAGCCATAACGTCACTTTCTAAACAAATTAATAGCCAGTTTCTCAAAGCCTTTGCGACGTTTCCAACTCTCAGTTGTCGTGACGAAACAATACCTTCAGCACTGGGCGAGTTAACCGAGTGTGCGTAAATTTGCGAATGCTTTGTGAAACCGGCCCCTGTTCTTTTACCATTTAAGTATGTTCTGTTGAGATTTGTAATCATTGCTTGAAAAGGGTGTTAGCAGCTAGGCCGAAACGTCTCTTACCAATACATCCAGAAGTTGAAAAATCCATCTCAGTCGTCATGTTTTTGTAATGTACCCAGCTTCTAAATGCCGCTTAAACGAGATATTATTCCATAATAAAACCCAAAACGACACCACTAGCTCTTGGGTTGATCACATGCTTTTCATAACTAAGGTCTTAATCAGGATCGAGTCAGAAAATTAGTTTAATAATTGTGAAAAAAATTGTGACTGCCTCTCAGTCTATTGTGAACCGTAATATAATTAATTCCAACTCCAGCTTAAACTTCACACGAAATTCAATGGAGCCTCTGCAAATGAAGATTAGGAAAACAATGCTGGGTGAATACATTCGTAGAAGGACGGGTTCACTGCTCCACATAACGACCAAGACCCCCTATCTCTCTCACTCTCCATTGAAATTTCCAGTTCAATTGATACTGATTGATTGATTGATTGGTAAGTGTTTTATCCCACATTCAGCGATATTTCAGCTCTGCTGTGGCTTGAACATTTTAAAACCCCTTGTTATTTTTTAAATGTTTCAGTTTCCATTTCAAATCATTCAACACCATACATGAAAAACACAACAAAAACAGACAAAAGCCACCAGCAATTCCTTCATAGATGTTACTGGGTCCGTCCATACAGCCAACCAATACGTTTTTCATGTCGTACAGTCTGTCACAAATTATACACTTTGGAACAGCCGATTCTTCGTGAAGTTAATGTTTCTTAGTGAGATGACTGTTGCCAATGCTCTAGACATTCCATAGGAATTTCAAACAAATGCTTTGGAAGGGTTATATGATGTAGTGTATTTGGATCTTGTTTGTCCCATACACCTTGGATAAATGTTCATATGTATTGCTGTATATTAAGCTTACGGTCTTCATAGTACTTTATGGATTGAGAAATGGCCTTGATGAGGCCAAACTGTGTGTTCCCAGGGATACACCGATGACTTAGTATGACAAACTGGCTTCTAATTCTAATGATTTCTCTTCTGCACCTTTATTCTGAGTGAAAATCTGCACGATGCAAGTTCGATACCAGCTACTGTATAGCTTTGTCTTCTTTCAGCCAAGCGAAAGACCTTGTCAGCAGGCTGCAGACGGTCACGTGATCTTCGAGCCTAGACGTTCGAATCGCTACATGTCACCTTCTCAATCTAAAATAGTATCTATCCTACATCCAACGTCGAGATATAGATGTCTTAGGACGTTTACTGTAGAAGCTCTCGCGAGAATACGAATGGTCACCTTCTAAGTAAATCAAGTGCCATTCTATTGGCCAATAAGAACAAAAGAAACAAACATTTGGCACTCTTTATTCACTCTAGCGCTAAATGCAGCTTGTGCAGTTTAAGAACAAATGCCATAAACAAATGTCATGTACAGCTAGGTGAGAGCATTCCCTAATGTGCAAGACCTACTCTCAATGCAATGCAGACCTCTCAACTCTCACGCATTCGGCGTGAGACTCACCCATTCGGCTTCAATCTCACGCTCAGCTACGGTACCTTAAAATCTCACGCATTGAGAAGATTTAGGGTAAAAAAATTTAAAAAAACACTGGTTTGCTTATGATATTCAACTGACCAAAGCAAGGGTCGCGTCTTCAGTCATGTTCCGAGGGAATTCCCCATGTTTTTATTTTTAACCTTGTTGATCATTGGCTATCAAAGTTGGGTCTGATCGATCGTAAATTCCTTTAGTTTGTCTGTTCGCTATGCAAGTTCAGCTGGTGGTACCCGATCCGGTCCTTTAGGTTTTGTGCTACATCACACTGCATACGCGTTAATAACGGCAACCAGACTGTCAAAATGACTCGTGGCACAGTTCAGATTAACGCAATATCTGGCACCACGTGTTCAGGCTGTCAAAATGTCGGACACGTGGGACAGTCCAGATTCAGATTCCACCTTGGATGACAGTCTACCCGTAAAACGGACCAAATATACAGGAGCCGCCACTTACAAAAGCAAATTTAATAGAGAATGGATCTCTAAATAAGAAATATCCATTCATCAGCGCTGTGGAAGGTGACAGTTCTAAGTTTTACTGCAATATTTATGCTCGAAATTTGTCCTGTTTTCACCAAGGGGAAACTGATGTAAAACGTCACACCAGCAGTGATACCCATGAGCAATTTGTGAAGACGAAGAGCAAACAACCTACCATATCCAGAATGTTTGCCGGCCAGTCATCTGACATGAATACCAAGGTGATTTTTAATTCTAATCTCCTGGAGCTTTATTCTTTCGGTTTTTTTTTCGATACCTCTGTTATCAATAGGCCTTTATCGTATTATATATTAAGGTATTATCTAGACTTGACGTACCGGTACGGTATATTATTATCATTAGATATATCAGTATGTACGTACAGTAACCATTAATGACATTGACTAAGTGTTGAAAAGGGCATAAGTGGCTAAATTTATTATTCTTCAGTATTACAGACTCTGACAAAGTTTACCAGTATAAATATTTTGAACGACCGAAACATAATTGGAGTATACAGTTTGTTTTTACGATGTATCTCCATTATTAAATCCATTATTCAATGATTCTCACACCCACATACTACCCACGAACACAAAGCAATGCTTTTCATTAGGACCATGGACATACTATTATTGTTTTCAAATAAACGCTGGGCTTATTCAAATATCAAGGTATTTTTATATTATAGGTGATTCGTGCAGAAGTTAAAATGGCAACGCTGTTGGCCAATCAAAACATTCCCTTGGCATTCTCAAATCATTTGAGTCCGCTTTTCTCAGATATATTCCCCGATTCTCAAATTGCGTAGAAATATGCATCGGCAGCAACAAAATCAACGTGTATGATAAACGGTTCCATCGCACCTTACTTTCTGAGGGAACTTGTTGGTTTCATGAAGAACAACCCTTACTCGCTTCTGACGGATGGCTCCAATGATGTGGCCTAGACAAAATGAATCCTGTAACAGTGCGGATTTTTTATGTGAGCTGCGGCAGAGTGGAAAGCCGATTTTTGGACATGTGTGCCACTAAAGGAACAGATTCAGCGACCGCTTCAGCGATCTTCAATAAAATCGACCAGGTTCTAAACTTCAATGGAACCCCGTGGATCAACTGTGTTGGATTTGGTGTCGACAACACCAGTGTTAATTTTGGGGTTAGGAACTCTATATTTACAAGAGTAAAGCAACAAAACGCTGATTGTTATTTCATGGGGTGCCCATGCCATCTTGTGCACAATGTGGCTTGTAGGGCATCTGGTTCATTTTCTGACTTTTCTGGTTTTGACGTTGAAGATATGAGCATTGATATCTTTTATTACTTTGACAAAAGTACAAAACGAAAGTCAACGCTTGTTGAGTTTGCAGACTTCTGTGATGTCAAGTATCGTCAAGTAATAAAACATGTTAATACACGTTGGCTGAGTCTGGAAATAGCGGTAAAGAGAAATCTTCAAATATACCCAGCCCTGAAGAGCTACTTCCTCTCAAACAGTGAGAGTGTAAGTCGTTTCAAAGGATTGAAAGATCTGTTCAACGATCCCATGACAGAAATCTATCTACTGTTCTACAACGCTGTCCTGCCAACGTTCACGGTCGTGAATAGGTTCCTTCAAAGAGAATATCCGTGTATTTACGCAATATACCACCAGCTCCACAGATTTCTGATGAAGTTGATGGGGAAGTTCATCACCATCCAGCATTTAAAAGCTGCCGTGATTGATCTCATGAGTGTCAAATATTCTGAGACAAACAATCAACTAAAGGATGACCAGCTCTTCATTGGTTTTTTGACGAAACAGAAAGTTCAGAAGTTGTTGAATGATGGTGACATATCACCAAGAAAGGTTTCTGAGTTCTATTCGGCAGTGCGTCAATACACAAGAATGTCTTGCAAAACTTCCTCTAAATGATGACCTGCTTCTGCACGCCCAATTTGTTGATTTCTTCCAGAAAGATGACAGTGGATTTGATGATATTGAATTCTTCGTTAAAAAATTTCCACACCATCTCCCCTCAAAGGTGAATGAGATCGAGAAGCTTCAAGAAGAGTTTGTGGAATATCAGATGCTGGAAAAAAATCAAATTCCAGGACGAA
>JAVFBZ010160062.1:0-17880 GCA_032466195.1 Katharina tunicata | reverse complement strand
AACATCAAATCTTGTAAAAATCAAGGCAAACGGAATTAGTTGAAAAATCCTAATTTTGGGTGCGTATGTGACTTTAAATATTTTTCGGCAGAACTTGTTGCCTCATGTGATAAATTGATCCTTCTGGTCAGAGAGCACCAGGTTACGTCAATCTCCTATATCCACGATTTCGGGGCAGTAATATACTTCCCCTGTCCCCTGGTGCTTTCTGAGCTAAGGGGAACAGGAGGCCAATTTGTTGTGGTATCCTGTTCATGTTATGTCTTGCCAGCATTGCTTATGATGGCTTCCTTCACCCATTGGGATGGTACGCCGTCATATGAGTGAAATAACCTTGGGTGCGTCACAAAAACCCCAATCAATCTATCCATTTCCAGAAAATTTGAAAGCCCTGTATGAAGCAGTATAAGGGTGCTGAGAGATGAAACACAGTAAAAAAAACTCCCAGATATCTCTTTGGCCACCTGCAACTACCCATGATGCACCACAAAGACAGATACAAACATAAATCAAGAATTACAGGCTGAATTAATCGTTTATTAACATAGACAATGTAAAGGAAAAATAAACAAGCATACATGTTGATATATATTCATGTATTTACCTGATAAAAAGATCTAAAAAAATCAAATTTATGCTTTAGTAATATATATATTTTTTAAGACAAACTATATACAACAACAATGTAATAATACATTTTTAACAAAAAACAATATGTAAAATGAAGTTTCAAATTCTATTTGGTCACTATTTTCAAAAGTAAAAAACACGTGAAAAACAAACAAACGGTCAAAATATGTTTCCCATCTAAATTCCTGATTTTAAATGGATTTAAAACTTAATTTGTTGTATAGGCTGTGGATGGAAAAATATTTTCATGATTTTAATGATATTTGCTTTTGCAAAACTCCTTTATCAAAACAGTATTGTGCTATAAATGTCCATCAAGCAACTTTTACACATACATGTAAGTTGGTTCTATTGATTCTATGCCTTAAATACTGAAAGTTTCTGTTATCTTATTGTGATTGCAGGCTTTCTTTTTTTGAAAGAATTTCAATTGTTTTGAAAATAGCTTTGGAAAATTTCGTATCTAGTTTCAATCCTGATGATTGCTGCATAACGAAATGTAGACTTTGAATGACAACAAGCTTTCCTTTTTGAAGTAATTCAATTTTTAAATTACCCCTATAAAGTAGGACAGGTGATTCCAGGTATCTAAAACCCTGTGTTACAGCTGTGCAATAAATCTGATAAAATTCAACAAGGCCAGGTCAACAAAAAACAGACAGAAGGCCATTCGCTATAACAGAAATTCTATTAATTGGATCTAAACAATAATTTACACACAAACAATTTCTGTAAGTTCTTTCAGACAAAAATATAGTTCACTGTCAATTTGTGATTTAAATCTGCCCCCAACAAAAATTCATGGTTTTATGCAATTTTGTAGATATAGTTTTAAAAACTGACTAAATGTAACACAACTTCTGAACAATATACAAAAGGTATTACTGTTCTATTTAAAGGTTAAAATGTTGTATCAGAAGTCCGTTAACTACTAGTTAATAGCCATGTGATCATACTCAATGGTAGTTCTAAACAATGCAAATGTTGAAAGAATATCCGAAATAAGGGCTTAGAAATATGCTTAAAACAGTTGAACATTCAAACAAGAAATATTGTAAAGAAACATAAAAGTTTCAAGAAATTATACAAATGTTTTCCAGGCAGATTTAATACAAAAGCAAAAAAACAAATATGCAAAATTTTGAAAGCAGTTTGTCACCCATAATATTTTTTCCGTAAAAACTTTCTTTGAACAAACAGCGTAACAAGCGTTAATATTCGTTTTACCCATATGCTTTAATACATATTTACATTCAGTGTTGTTTAATGCAACATTAAAGAAAAAAATATTTCTCGAAAACGTATTTACACGTAACTCCCAATGTCACAAAAATCATAAATGACATATTTCTATATTAGGCAGGTATATGTAAGTTGACAAAAAAACAAAAGTTTTCCCGGCTTCAAAGCTCAAGCAAAATGTATGATGAAATAGAATGGAACCCAGCGTTAGAATTTTGCAATAGTCTTGGTTTGTTTGTTTATTTGATTGGTGTTACACTCTCAATACTTATGGTTAATTCACTCATGCTACAGCCTGTCAACCCAATGGATAAATGAAACCACATGTGACATATTTGGCCATTTTTCACAAAAAATGGCTTTGAAAATTCAAAAGTCGATTTAGCCTACACTATTTGTCTAATTGATATCTGGTGAAATCCGCCTGGCAGAATGAAGAAAAAACGTGATAAGATCGAATATCGTCGGTCTGTAATAAACATGGTCTAACTGTGATCATGTACAAAATTCAGTTTACGAGGTCAAACAGTTGCTCAGTTAACTACATGTGTGTCTAATTTTTCCGACGCATGCTTTTAGTAAATGCCAAAAGTCAGTACTATACTAATACTGATTTTGAATTTTGTACATGAACACAGTTAGATCATGTTTATTACAGGCCGACAATATTCGCTCTATCACTGTTTTTCTTCATTCTGCCGGGCTGATTTCACCAGATATCAGTATTAAGTGTGTAAAAACTGCCTCAAACTTATACAAAACACTAACACTGATGTTCCATAATTAATTATATATTATGCAAAAAATAGAAGTAGCAAACAACGGTTGTAGCAACAACGATCCAAATTAAACATTCAATACTGTGTTCCAATTTAATTACATCTATTTCTAATTAACTAATTAATGATATTAAGAGAAATACTTTCAATAATAATAATACATCATGAATTTAACTACAATTTAACAAATTTTAATGTAAGTTGAAAACAAATAATGACAAAAATAAAAACTTAAACAGCAAATAAAGATACTATTGTAAGTTGACTAATGTGAAATTGAAAAAAAAATAAAATAAAAACGGCAAGCTCATTTTGAAGTTATACCTCTAAATTCAAAGGTGCTGAATTATCTTATTTTTTGAGAAAACGATACAGGAATCACACAATGATTTAGTACAGTTATCAGGTAAAATTAGAACAAGAGAAACACAACAACAAAAATAAAGAGAAAAAGACATAATTTTAATCTGTTCTTTTTTCTAACACAGTGAAATACAAATGTCCTAAAAAAATTAAAAAGAAATCAATTTTCAATAATTCATCTCAAAACAGAATGTTCCTTCTGATAAAAAAAAAAATATATATATATATAATTCAAAAATTCACAAAACCTATTGCTTGGTTGTTTTTGCAAAGCAAGAGTTACATCGTTGAAAAAAATGAAGTGCTAAAATAAAAGAAAAAAAGAAGCAAAACAGTACACACTTAGTTACATTAAAGTTGATCCAAAAGTTAAAAATTTAATCCAAAAATTAAACAATAAAAAAAAAACAGAACATGTGAGCCTTGCAGTACAAATAAGTAAAAATATTTGTACCCAAAATGTTGAATTGCACATATTGTTATGTTGATAAAATATATTTATCACATAAAAAAACTTCTACCATAATAATGTTTGCTTCAGACTCCTCAGATTGTGTGGGACATTTTAAGAAATCTTTGTAATTTCTGTTTTTGAAAGCATTCCTTCAAAAAGCTCAAGGAAGTTTCATAAAACTTTGTACAAAATGTTTGATCGTAAATGACGTCATCCTGGGTTAAATTCCCTTAAGGTGATCAAAAATTTTGTACAAAGTTTTATGAAATTACCCCTGGGTGCCAAAACTTACCTCGAGCGAACTGCCCTTTTTGATTCACTACATTGAGGTTTTACGCCATACTTATACAACTCTAATGAGCCCGTTCCCACCAAATGGGTGAAGGAAACCACTTTAACGTGACAGGCAACAAATAAGGCCACTATACAGACACAGAACCCAGAAATATGGCAACGATACAAATCGACTCACTTACCTTTGTAAACACCAAGGTACAGAAAGCAATAGTAAACCGCGCACCCAGGTAAACGGAAAAGTCTATGACTGCATAAAAAAATACAAAAGTAAAAGGTCTAGAAAATTTAAATATTTTCCAAATTCCATAATAATTATCGGATAACCCCATTTATATTTCGTAACATATATTGTATATATAAGCTTTTGTTTATTTTGGGAAAGAAATAAAAAACTACATGTACAGCGTTTAACAGAAAACATGTGTCAGTTATAGGTGTGACCGACAACAAAGCGATGTCTATGTGCTCAGTAAGTAACATTTAAAAAAACAACTTAGACCATGATTTTCGTAACATTTCAATTTCATGGCGGTTTGCGGTGTTTTGCGAAAGTAATAATTCTTAGACAACCAACAGCAGAAGCAATCCCAGAATGCTAAACAAATTTCTTACATGCATTGCAATAAAGTTTGTTATGTCATTATGCCTGGAATTTTAGAAAAATTAAATATAAATAACTTCTTCTTCAGCTAGACTAGCTCTTTTTGTTGACCCTTTAGACTGATTCGGTTTTGTGTTTGTGTCTTCTGAAGAGGATTTGTCATCAGTAGAATTCGGAGAATCTGATTGGCTGACAGTCATGGGATCTTTGATACCATTGGCTGACAGGGGCCTGGGGTTGTCAGGGGAGATGGCAGATGTTCTGGGACTTCTTTCACTTGAAATCCCAGAGACAGGTCGACTATCTGAAATAAACAAAACCGAATGGAATAAGATTGATTTTTTGGGGTGAAATTGTATCTTAAATACATTTTAATATTCATTTTTGAATATACTAGCGGGTCAAGACGCTTTAACTGTAAACAATGAATGAATATTTTTGATGACCACTGACCGTAAATATTTATTTTCATAAAAGATCTCTAGTTTTTTTAATTGCTTGTTTGAGGTCATACGAAAGAATAATATTTACAACAATGTAATATTAATTCTAGAAAATAAAATATTAATTCACAAATATATGTACATTTGTATATTGTGTAAGACTGAGGTGTTGATTATATATAATAAATATACATGAACATCTGATCATCTTCAAAGTAAACGTTTTTTTAAGTGGAGTTTCATAAGTTTTCAGTGTATTTACTGATATATATACATTTACTTATTCTTTATGGAGTTTGATGTGTATCATCACAAGCGATGAAATCAGGCCCTGTCTGAAATCACTCCACTAAACCCATTTCAAACCACTACCAAAAACCTCCTCTTAAAAGCCCCATACTAACATGCTTTAGTAAAAAGGGATTAATACAATTTACACTTATTAATTATACATGTACCTTAACACATTTATAAAACATATAAAAATAAAACCCCATTCTTTTTCAAAGACATTTAAATGGCAGATTAAGAATATAAAAACTTGTCAATAAATTTAATACCTCAAAAAAGGGGCCAAGAGCAATTAAAAAAACTCAAACGCAATCTTACGTTACTTTTCAAAGGAGAGTGAATTAGAAGATGCACTTTCACCCGTTTTTAGGAACAATACAATGTATATATTTTTTTAGAAATGTGGAGAAATAAAATTTTGCTTGCTTCTACCGGGATTCGAAATAGAGCTTCAGAGTGCTTCATAAATGTGAGTTTGAAACTGAAACTTTTCCCAATAGTTTCAAATCTAAAAATTTCAAGATTTTCTTTCTGCACCTTTTAGCCTTTGCTATTTTGTAAAGTGGTAAAGGGGTTGAATTTGTTGAGGATTAAGGGTATGTTTATTTTCACAGGACAGTAAATTAGAAAATGCACTTTCCAAATTCTAGGTACGATATATAAGTGTATATAAATAATATGAATTACCCCCATGAGTGCAAAGAGCAAGTAAGGAACACACATACATATTAATAAAGAGATAAGAGATGCCCTGAGAAATGACATGCAAAAGATATTAATTTGTTTTTGCTTGATTGAGGTTTTCCGCCATATTAATTTAAAGGTTATTATTTCATTCATGATTGTGTGTCAGACCAATGGGGGAAGGAAACCAACCCAAGAGGTCACTGGCAACAAGTAGACACCACAGAACGATTGATTGGTTGGTGGTTAAAGCCGTGCTCAAGGTTATTTCACTTATATACGGTGATGTTTTCCAACAGAAGACAGCGGCTCTCAACACAATCAACAAATGTTAAGTCACTTGTGTGTTTTTTGTTGTTGGAAAGATAATGTTCCTCCAGTGCTAGTATGACAGCATGAATATAATCCGGAAGCATACTGCCTTTAGCCAGAGGGCAACAACATCCAACGAAAACAGGACGCCATAAGAATGTTTCCTAACCCTCCTACGCTCAGAGAGTATCAGGGCACACGACGCTCTAGCCTACCACCCTTAACATTAATATGAAGATAGTTCGCAATACCGGTCAATATAACTCCTTATAATTCTTGTTATTTTTTTTTAATCACAATTCAGCCACAGACAAAAAAACTTGATATGTTCAGTGTTCAAACAGCTTAAATAGGTGAGTCACGAATAATCACAAGGTTAAATCCATTCAAAATAATGGCCAGGGCAGAGAATAACAAAGCAACAGGACAGGAATGTCTGGTAATATACAATTTTAAGATATGTAGGGGATTAATAAAAGAGCTATATCTTTATTAACTAAAGATAGATTTAAGGTTTAACTGGCAGCAAAACACCAAAACTTCCGTGACAAGTTTTATGTTTAGTTCAGAACTTTAAAAAAATAAAAAATTACACTGAAAAAAAAGTATGTCTGTTAAAAAAATATAGCACTCAATCACATTTTTCTTTGGTGTTACCAGCATACACATTTTCCATCAATTATCCAATTTTAAATATCAAAGAAATTTCTGTTTGTTACTTTACAGAATTCTCTGCCATGCTCTGACCTCGCTTCAAATTATGCCCAGGGAAATAAGTGTATCATATAACCCTAATTCTTCAAGCTGTCACCCCCCTAAGATTTTTGCAACAATATGACTTTCAGTCAGTCTAACTTGTTAAATCACAGGCTCAGAGGCTAATTAATATGTTATACAGTAGGCTATAATTATAAATTAATAATTTATAATTGGATGACGCCCTTTACCAAATTTGTTTGTGGTCGTATTTCATGTTACCTATTTGACTAAACACTCAGAGGGGGTGAAACGGTTGAAGAATTAGGGTAGTTAGCCATTCCTGTGTAGTCATCAAAGTGGGTTAATTTATTATCACAAGTGAATTGTACTCAAACTGTCACACATGGATTGTTTTGTTCCAAAGTAGTATTGATGTTACACCAGGATAAATTCGTCAAAAATGCATTATCATGTTGTACATGTAGATGGATTATGACACAAATGGATAATGTTTTCTCGAATGGATCATATTCTCCCCAATGGACCATTGTGTTCAAAATGGATTATATAGGCATAAATGGATAATGTTGCTCCAAATGGATTGTTGTCAGCAATGATTTGTATTTTGAAATACAGATTATATAGTCACAAATGGATTGTGTTGTCACAAAGTGGTGCAGTTATAAAATGCTTTCCTCGCATGGATTTGTTGTAATAAAAACATGTACGTGTTATCCCCAATGATTGTGTTGTCTCGCATGAATTATGTTGTTCCCAAATAAATAATGTTGTCACAAATACATGATGTCCAAAAAAAAAATCCTGGATTATTCCAATAGAATAATGTTGTCTCTAATGGATAATGTTATACCATATGGATAATGTTGTCTGAATGGATACAGTTCATACAGGAGGCTCCCACCCAACCACCCGCAAATAAATTTTGATGTGATTTGTTATACTGGAGTATGAAGTGCATACATTAGTTCATTCTCCGAAACCAGTCATGCAAAGATAACAAGGTCACACTGGGATGCCGTTCGACATACCGGACAGGTCCGCTGATACCTGGGGACTTTCTCGGTGGGCAGAATTTGACATTTGACTACTCTGTCTTAAATTTGGTTTACTTTTCTCCCTTTCTTCCTCAATTTTTTTCTCCAAACCCAATTTTTTTATTTTGCCTTTGACACTGAGACGTAGCGTACTGGAGTCGTACACTATACCGCTTGGGCTGGACATTGAACTCGGAGGTGCTTTATCAACAGGGGCAGATGTGGTTTTGTCTGAGGGGCAACAACAATATAAGCAAGCAACATTCAGGCAAAAGGATTACAACAACAACAACAACATAGTTACCAGGGGCAACCTTCACAAATTGTAATACAACAAAGAAATTTTATATATTTATATGCTTAATTTTTAATACCGTACCGCAACAGAGAAATAATAAAATTAATTAAGCCCTAGCTCTGCCAAAAACATATATATTAATTATAATAAAATATGTTTGTTTGATTGGTGTTTTACGTCATACTTAAGGCAGTTTGACTCGTACGACAGCGCGCTAGCACAATCGGTTGAGGAAACCCCCCTAAATATGAAAATCTGTTTGGGTGTTTGTAGAGCTACTTGTGATAATGTTGCCCATTTCTTAAAATGTCAAAAAAATTAAAAGACAGTAATTTGAATGGAAACAACAGACGAAGGCACCAACAAAAATAAGGCAGCGTTTAAAAAAAAACCTACAAGTCAAATATGTGAGATGAGCATCAGTACAAAGTACTAGTATATTGTGCAAATGGGAGGCAACTCAGGAACCACTAGTGGAGATAAAAAGTTTTAATTCATTTCTTTAGTTGTGTAGCAAAACAAATTGAACAATTTTTAATTTTTAATTGACCAAATTAAATTGAACAATTTGTTTTCACCGTACTTTTGGTTATTTCACTCAGATGATGGCGTACTGGTAGCCTAATGGGTAAAGGAAATCACCCTAAAAGACACTGGCAACACACAAGACACAACAGGGCATTTCAGGACAAAATACAGGCTGCCACAACAAATCGGCTTCCTGGTGCCCCTTCTCAGGGGCATACGGGAGACAGAAACTCCTGCCAACCACCCACCCACCAAAGTCAACAAAAAGTACCTAAAAAATAAATATAATATATAAATTTTTGAAGTTTTAAAGGCAAGCAAGAAATCGGCTCAAATATTGGAGAAAGTGATAGAGAAGCTAAGCAAAACTAAAATTGATTTCAATATTGTCAAAACATCTTTACCTAGTATTTGCACGGGATTTCAATCTTGAAGAAGAGAAGCAAATTTTAGTAAGAGTTATTAAGGGTACAAGGGCCCATTGAACCCAAAAATCTCAAGAAATAAAAAATTTCACACTGTATCAACTGTACCTCAGAAATTTGACTTTTTTCATTATTTGACTCAAATTTAGAGTTATTGTGAATTGTTTTTAATATGGCAAGTTTTCCGAACATTTTTTAAATTCAACATGTTGCACTGTACATAAGAACCTTTAAAATGATCCAATAGTATGTGACTTTAAGTCAATCCACATGTAGCTGGTTTGGGCACAGCCCTGTGTTATTAATATATTATTAATCTGAAAGAACATAATATCTGGAGTGATTTGTGAATTGGTTTATGTATTGACCGAATTAAAAACTTGAATTTAAGTAATACAAGGGATGAGAAGATTAGAAGAAAGGGGAAATTTTCTGACATACTCTTCAAGAAATTTCATTATAATAAATTGTTTTAGTGTGGGGAAGGCATTTGAATAAACTATCTACATGTATTCTTATATTTGATCATTAAATCAAACTTTTCATCCATAGTCATCCAAAGTGTCATTTTTTAAATATGACTACAGGGGAATATATATATTGGTTAATCAATGAGAGTTTGTGTGTCACGATGAATATCACTGGAGCCGAGGGCAAGTGTTTTTTTAAAATTCAAAGACGAGAGAGATATTCATCGTAACACACAGGCTCGAGTTGATTAATCTTTTTCTCACACTACACTTTTTTGGCACTTTTGAGGAGATTTTCTTGTAGAAATCTGTACATTTTTAACTGATTGGTCTGGATACACATTGTTGTGCACGTGCACCTGACAACGTCATAGAAAAACATTGACTGAACTGAACTTTGCAACGAAGTGTAGAATGTTGTGATGTCACAATAGTTTAGACATCAAAAAATGCTATTATCACACAATAATCAACGGCTTAAGAGTGTGATTATCGGGGTTGTATTGTGAGAAATACTTATATATTTTTGTCAAGAGTAATCACACTGCCATATCAACTAATTAAAACCGATATATTTCTATTTTTTGTTTTACTTTTTTTTTCATACTTTCTTAAGTTCATCTTTAAAGTCCAGAAAAGGTCATGGCAGAGGGGAAAAGACTTTTTATAAAAATAGAAGCTTTGAAAAGCAATTGGTATGTTGGATGTATCTTCTCTATTGAACGTACTCACCAGATTCATCACCATCGTTATCTAACCACAACAAATAATATATAATAAAATAAATAAACAAAATAGAAATGAAATATTTCAGACGTTATTATTTGGGCAATCTTGCCAAATGAATTTTTTCAATTTATAGGACATGTTCAATTATTTATGATAATCGAGAATCAAAAGACGACCGTTTGATCGGGGATAGACACCATAACTTAAGGTTACTTCACTACATAACGATAAGTATAGGACACAAGTAAAGCCCAAGGAGCCTGTCCGCAACCAATTCAAGCAAACTTCTGTTTCATAACAGCACAAAGTTATGAGTTTGAAAATGCTTTGATTGAAACTTAAAGGTTTAAAGTCTTCTGTTTGTTTTTTTTTGATTTGTTTATTTTATCGTTTAAACTTTTTAAGGTACTAAACCGCAGAATTTTGACAAAAATCGACTGAAACGAATTAAACCAGGTTTTCTATATTTTTCAAGTATGGCCCAAAGTTTAAGATAGCAGAAAATATCAATTTTGAGAATCATATGCGCGATGTACTGTATTAAAGTAATAATAAAGTCTGTAAAATCTATAATTTGGGTCGCATTACAGATTTTACAATCTTTGTTATTACTTTAATACGGTATATCTCACATTCTGCGGGTCGCATTATAGATATTACAAATTTTATTATTACTTTAATACGGTATATCTCACATTCTCGAGGTTGATATTTTCTGAAAGCCATACAAAAAAATATATAGAAAACCTGTTTCAGCCGATTTTTGGTGGACATTCTGCAGTATAGTACCTTTAATTTGGCTTTGAATCCATGATAAGATTTGAAGGAAACCTTGCTCATACAGACATGATCTAACCTCAGTATTTTTTTGATTTCTAAGAGGCAAGTGTTATTTGGTGCGTTCTTTATACCTCTGATTGATTTTAAAAATGTAAACCTCAATTTCAGCAAATTAAATAAAATTTATTTTGTTCAAAAATTATTCCTGCAAAATATCCTGCATATTATATTTGTACATACACAACAACAACAACAACAAAAAAAACCCCAAAAATTTCACAGGACGAAAAAAAATGAGACTAATTATAAGAAGGTTACTACGACAGTATCAAAAGCCACAACAAAATTGTTGTGTTACAACATTTAAAACAACAACGGGAGAACTGTTGTGGCACTTCAAGGGGATGGGACATTATGAAATCAGTTTGCGCACTTACCACTTTCATCCGATCCCGATTTGATTCCTGAAAGTCGAGGCTTCATTGGGGGTGGCTTTGGTTTCGATCCCGGTAAGGGTGGGGGCGGCTTTGAAATTCTTTTAACTGCTACTGCGGAAAATAGGCCACAGAATATCACGATAACAATAATTTTGAGATTTCACAAAATGAAAGCAGGGCCTATAATAAAGCCTGAAATATGATATCTATCAGATGAAATATACTGTATTAGATCAATAAACATTGTCATTAAATCAAAAAGGATATAAATCAATACTTCAAGATTGATTTGTGTTTAACACCATTCTTAAAGGGTATTTCACTTAGATTAAGGTGGTGAATTCGAGCCCAATCAAACAAAGTGTTGTCAGTTTGAAGGTGACAGTTTGAAGGTGATAGTTTGAAGGTTAGTTAAAAAAAAAACTGCTCCTAGAGGGATAGGGAGTTCTTAATGTATTTCAAACTTTTAAAGTAAAAATAAATTTTTTCACATATTAAAGAATAAAAAGCTCTAATATGCATAGTGATTACCTTAAGAAACAACTAGGCTTATCAGTGGATTTGACAAAAAAAATGCCATCTTCAAAATTCCCACTTAATCATGTCAAATAACTATAAAAAATGACTATACAAAAATATCTTACGTGAATTTGCCGAGTCAGTTTCAGTCGATGGTTTGGCTGATCTTGGTTTTGGTGTAGGGCGCTTTGCCGGGGGCAAAAGTGCAGCTTTGGGTTTAGGGGCTTCCATCTTTGGCTCAGCTTCTGGCTTGGTCTCTTTTGTCAAAGAAGTCGTGGTTTTTGGCGTCTCAGTCATTACACTGCTGCCCGAATCTCTTTTAGGCTCTGGGCTAACTGGCGAAGCAACTGGGCTCCTTAACGAACCAGATTTGGCCTTGACCTCCGTGGAAACTTTTTCCTCTTTTTTCGAATTCTCCGTTAAGTTTTCACTAGGCATTGGAGATTTCAAAATTGCTGAACCCAGTTCTGCTAAAGGCTTTTTCGATTCTATATTCGCAGTTTCTGAACCTTTAGCGGTTGGACCTTTTACTTCCTCTGACGGTTCCTTTTTGTTATTTTCCTGTGAAGATTTTGATGAATTTGTTCTTGCTGGTTCTAAAGATGGCTTGGTGGCAATGGCTTCATCTAATGACAATTTGGTCGCCAGAATTTCTACAGGTGTTTCTTGACCTTTGACTTCAACCGGGGAAGTATTAGACTGATTTGGAGCCTCAGGTAATACTTTGACAGGTTCTGGTAATGGTTTAGTGATCTTAGGTTCTTCTGGTGTGAGTTTCGTAACCTTGGGTTCTTCTTGGAACCTTTTGTTGACCTTAGGTTCTTCTGGCAGTCTTTTAGTGATTTGGGGTTCAAACTCAGTTGATGACTTGGCTTCGGCTTCCACAACCTTAGTATCTTTCTTCTCACTTGGCTGTAAAAAAGAAATGTATTTCTTCAAATGTAAAAAAGTTAGTGAAAATAAAAAAACTGTTTTAAAGAACTAAAAAAAACCCCATAAAATTCTATTGATTTAAAATTCAGTCAATTATTTTAAATTTCCCTTTAAATTTTATTTAAATTAAACTGGAGCCAACTTAAAGCTTTTACACATAGACATTGTTCCATTTTGGACAAACTGACTCCAATGACGCGCCTACATGTATTGCTCCATATTATTTTACAAATATTATGAAGGTGTCAATTAAATTGGATCAGGAAGCCAGGAAACCAATAAATTGATAAATTTGTATCAAATTCATCCTGGATAAACCTCCATAACATCCAAAATTGTTCCCACAAAGTTTAATGACAGTATATCTGGTAACTAGTGAAGATTAATGGATTGCAAAAGAATCTCATATCAATTCAACAGTCACAATACAATAGTTGGCAGTAGCAAAAAAGCTTAGTCAAGTCAAAATTGGTATAGATCAAAGTGTCCATAACATTGCCAGAGGCTTTCCGTCACAAGTTAACCATGATTTTTTTGTTTGTTTGTTTTTTTTAGCTATTTCACTCGTATGGTTGAACATTTATTTGATTTTGATACTCAAGGTTATTTCCTTTATATGACGGCTTGCCATCCCAAAGGGTGAAGATTTGTTTGATTTTGTTTGATTTGGCTTTTACGCTGTACTCAAGGTTATTTCACTAACATGACGGCTTGCCATTCCAATGGGTGAAGATTTGTTGGATTTTGTTTGATTGGGGTTTTATGCCGTACTCAAGGTTATTTCACTAATATGATGGCGTGCCAGCCCAATGGGTGAAGGAAACCCCCCTTAACTACACTGGCAACACGCAAGACAAGGACAGGATATATTACAGAACACCACATTAAATCAGCTTTCTGCTACCTCTTAGCTCTGAGAGCACAGGAGGCTTCCACCCACCCAAGAAGTACATGTATGACTGTTCCCACCTTTTCTGCTGTTCCTCGTTTCTGTTTCATTTCTGCTAGTAAATTGCCTCCCATCAGTAACGGGCCTCGACCGGGTGGTAACTTTGATGGACTCTTTATAGGCTCTTCTAAAAGATATAGAAATGACATCATGATATTACATGGAAAAAGAATGAGTATCATTAAAATAAATTTATTTGTATAGCTATGTTTGTTTGGCTCTTGTGACAACCTTCTAGCTTATTCCGCAAGGAAATCAAGCTCACATTGATTGGTGCATAGCGCCGTTCTCAATAGCAACGGCAATATACAGTAAGTAGCCACACTAACACAACCTTAAAATGTGATGTGTTTTTTACTTTTATTGAAATTTAATTAATGTTCCTCCAGGTTCAAGTCAAGCCCTTCATAAAAAATGTCACTCTTTCGTCTCACAAGTTGAATATTTCAAACTGTTTGAGTTTGGATAATAAACCTATTTTGCTTGAACTCTGACCTGGAGACGATGTTGTTGTTGTTGTTGACAGTGGTGGTGATGATGGAGATTCAGCCTCAGCGGCTATTTCAGATTCCTCCTTCTCTTTAAACGTAGGGCCATTTGACTTCGAATTTTCAGTAATTGATGATTTTTTGTCGATCTTAGCGTTTTCACTTGCTCTTTTCTCGTCTCTTGTTAACTTTGGTTGTCCACTTTGTTTCCTGCTAAACAAGTTAGAAAATCCTGAGGCAAATCCAGATTTTCCAGATCTGAAAAATAAAAAACAAATAATAATAATAATAATGCATAAATAACAAGCTGAGTAGCTAGCAGGTCCCCCGCCACAGAAGAAATATCCAAGCAATGCACAGTTTATCATCCTTCCCCTCATTATCCTGTTCACAGCAAATACAGGCTTGAACAGGGCAAAATACTCAATGGCCGCCATATTGGAGTCCGTGATCTGAGATGAAGTAAGTTTGATAGTTTTAAGAATCCGTATTACAATGCTGTAGGTCATTTAACTCATACGACACTGATTTCTACGAGTGGCAGTTTAATTTGTCTACGCCTCTATAAATGAGTACGAAGGTTTGCTGCTTCCTTAGTTTTATGAAATACTCAAGGTTATTTTACTCATATGATGAAGAGCCAACCAAATTCCGTGAAACAAAGACAGCACATGGCATAAAGTACAGATTGACTTCCTTATGTCAATGAGCTCCGAGACTTAGAGGCTGCTCCCAACCATCTGCTTCTGAGATTTGAATCACAACACCCGACATTCAGGTTAAAATTTTAACAAACTTCTTCTCCAGAATTGTGTATTTGTTTGATTGGGGTTTTTACACCGTTATTTCACTTATATGATGGCGTGCCAGCCCAGTCAGTGAAGAAATCCGTTGTAAACGACTCTGGTAACATGCATGACAGGACAAAACATATACTTAACATTAACAAAACACTTAACAGGACACAACAACAAATCGGCAACCTGTGTCCCTTGGCTCAGAGAGCACTAGAGCACAGGAGACTCCCACTCAACCACCCGCCCCTTAGCTCAGAGAGCACCAGGGCACAGGAGGCTCCCACTCAACCACCCGCCACCACAAACATAAAACAATAAATGACAAGAAAAGATAAAATCTTACTTCTTTTCCTTGGCAAATGGTGACCATTTCCTCTTTTCTGGTTTCGAACTGAAAAGGAATATGAATTCATTATACAAATTAAATTTAACTTTAAAACGGAAGATTGTCAGCGAAATTATTCTACTTTCTGAATGGAATATACATGTAACAGAAAAAAAATCAAAGAAAAAAAATTAATTCCAAAACGTTATTCTTTTCATACACTTTTTTTGTTTGAATGTGCTTTACGACATATTAAATGTTATTTCACCCATATGAAGGTGCGAAAGCCCATTGGGTGAAGGAATTATGTATTGTCTTGTCAACAAAAAAACAAGACACTACAGGACATTTTAGAAGATTTAAAACAGGGCTCCACAAACTAATCAGCTAATGAAGCTGAGAGAGCACCACAGAATATGATGCTCCTGTTCATTCATTTGCAAATTTATAAAATGTACCTTGTTGGTGTCTTTTCATTCTCATTTTCGTCTGTCTTGGAAACACCTGGCCCACCGTGTCCATTGGACGGAGCCGGGTTTGATTTGGTCTCGAAGAACGAGTTAGTGGTTGGAGTTTGTAGTGCTTCGTCATCAACCAGATTGGCCGGCTTGGTCATCGGCCGAGACACAGCATGAGCTTTGGCCCGTTTTGGGCGCGCTTTGTTGACGTGACTCAGCTTTGGTATGTTGGACAGCTCTGGTAGAACGTCAAGGCTGTCAATGTGAACTTTTTCAGCTGCAATTTTGAGAAATATTTTTTTATATAAGACACATTTCACAAAACTATTCACAGGATAAATAACTATCCAGAAAGTCCTTGAGTCCTTATTTGATTTTTTTGAATTTTTTTTTTAAGGACGAGCAAGATTGTTTATATTATTAACAGCTTGTAGCGATTTCCAGGCAACAGCTGATTTTATTCTACTAATTTTCCATGTACAACGCAAAGATGAGGACAAAGCGTTTATGACATTACTTTTTAGTAATAAATCATTTGATCATTTACCTGTATAGAAACCTGAATAAGAAAGTTTTTCAGAGATTATTTCAGGTTAATTGAGATGTACCACCAATGGATGCTAAGTGTTTAAATATAGGTATTCTACCCAAAACCTTATTAAGTTGATCCTAATATAATCTGCTCCAAGACATATGTTTACTGTGCCATTTACAAAGGGTATTTCACTTATATGACAGCGGTGGATATTCCAGCCGTAAACAGTGACACAAAGGCAACCCAAAAAGATGTCAAATCACTTTTAAGTGCTAGCTCTGTTGAACAGATAATGTTCCTCCAGTGTTAAGTATGACAGCATAAATATAATCTGGAAACATACTGCCCTTCGCCAGAGGGCTGATCACTTTATGGATCATTCCTAATATTTGATAAGGACTTTAGCGCTTTTCTATATTTTAGCAGGTGTTACTTTGCGATATTTGTCTATAGTTCTTCAATCAAAGTGTAGGGTGTGTTACATAAACAGAATTGGATTATCTACTCTACATTCTCCACAAATTCGACCTCTCTAGCATTTAAAAGGCTAACAAGTGTAAAAACACATCACTATGCAATTTTTATGAAGTTCAGACTTGAAACCTCCAGAAAAAGTGAGTTTTAGTTCCAAACACACATTTACAAATTCAATTGAATATTTAAAACTTGAATTTGTTTCTGAATTGTTTGAGGATTTAAGTTAACCACCAATAGTTTTGCCTGTATAAAGATGGAAACAATCCCACAATTTGATAAAATATTTAAATAATAAAATTTCCTGAAAAACTACTTGTGCTGATTTTGTGTTATGTTTGTAGTAACAATGAATGTCAAAAACTAAAGAATAAAATTTCCTTAAAAAATACTACAGATTCTTGCAGATTAGCATTTTTTGTAATATTTGTAATAACAAAAAATTAGGAGAATTTTAAAAGCTCACAGAAAACCAATGAAGAAAAAAGAAGAAATCTTGACTGCCCACCTGGTTTATGATCTGTGACATCTTCTAAAGAATCTGTTTAAAAAAACAAAGATAAGCAATAGCATAAACATAAACATATAATAAACTAGAGATGTTACTAGAGCTATATAGGATTCCGATCTATTGCAGTCATATTTCTTTTTAACAGAGAAATCTTGATTTATTTAAGTTGTAAATATATCTTTTTTTACCTAAATTACGGTCAAGTTTCACTTTGCTGGCTTGAAACGTCTAAGCGTCACACGTGACATTCAATTTTAAACAAATAAACAAAAATTTCAATTTTGAGTTGAATTTTTTGAATTATTAATACATAGTCAAACTTTCGAAAATGTCTGCACATAAGTCACTCCTTATACTGTGTATTGAACTAACAA
>JAVFBZ010160051.1:0-17880 GCA_032466195.1 Katharina tunicata | reverse complement strand
ACGCATATAAGTTGACAGCTGACACGTCTGAACTAACCCACTTTGGTAGGGAACATGTCTCCATCGGTATATATCTTACTCTGATAGGTACAAGCAACATTTTTGTAGAAAATGTCTGCTGATTACTGTTCTTTGATGAACAAATAAGAATTTAATTTAAATGTATGAAATAAATAACATTTGCATATTTAAAGGTCGATCGTAGGCGTACTTCACAGTTGCACATATGTGGCTTATTTATTTAGTTTTGCTATAGCACTGCGTAGAGATGCAGAAGGTGTGTCACTTTCTGTTGGAAATGATCAAATTAACGGCTTGCACTAAAGAGTTGAGATTTGCAAGTCTATTGACATTGTATTGTATATTGAGATGAGTACAAATAAAGTTGAGAATGAGTGGTCTGCCCCTTAAATGCGCGTTAGAAATGCTTACAATTCCATGAGCGTCAGTTGGATTTCAGTGCACGTCAAGTTCAGCCTATGGCTTGGACAGGGGCGAATGAGTGGACATCAGCTGTGAAGCAAGGTCCTTCAACACGGTAAACACAATTTTGTATCGATTATATCCCAACAGGGATCGCATGGTACTTGAAATCTTCTACAGGTGCTACACTCAAACTTCACCGGCAATGGAATTCCCACGTCTTCATTAAAGCTTGTCTCACATATCACATCACTACCATTAACACACATCGTAAATCTTTCCTTTCATACTGGTGTTGTTGCAGATTCACTAAAATCTACGAATGTAACTCCCATCTTTAAATTTGAGAAAGCCAAATCCATTGAAAATTATCGACTTATATCTGTTTTGCCACCATTGAGAGAAAACCATTAAGAGGCTAGCCTGTGGTATGATCGTTGTCCACCTTGAACAGAATTACGTCATTTCAACCCGTCAATATGGTTTCAAATCTACTCATTCCACCTTATCAGCAGCGACTTTATTATACAATCGGCTTACTCAGGACAAATATAAAAAATATATATATACCATTATTCCATTTGTTGATCTTTCTAAAGCATTTGCCTTTGTTAATCAGGACATTTTATTACTTAAGTACAGCAATATGATTGTCATTCTCGTTGGTTACGTGACTATGTTTCCAAAAGAACACAAAAATTAACTTACAATTGTACCCCCTTTAGTCGTTAATTCCTTTATATTATGGCGTCCCCCAAGGTTCTATCCTTGATCCTGCTCTCTTTTTGGTATACATACGCGATATAATTGCTTCTTCTTCGGAACTTAGTTTTATTTTATGTGCCGACGATACAAGCACGGGTTGCTCCAATAAAATATTAGACGATGCTGTATCTAATATTATTCATGAATAAGAAAACATTCAGCACTGGCTTGCTGCAAATCAACTACCTCTAAATATTCTCAAAACTTAATTCATGATAATTAATCCTTGTCGAAATTCTACCGCTTATTCATACACTGCTCTTACGATAAACAATATATACATCGATTAAGCTAGCAAATTTAAGCTTTAATTTATTATTCTTAGTAATACACTTTCTTGGAGATTTCATAAGCTATATCTAAAAAAAAAATAGCCCGTAATATCGGCAGTATCAGTCATATAAAAAAACGGCCTAAACAAGCGTACTGCTCACGTTCCGTTTCATTTGGTAATAGTTCCTTTTTGAACATATGCTAACGCCCTTTGAGGCAATAATTATACATCTCCGCTCCATTCTCTTCAGAAAAAATCTATTCGTATCATCACATATTCTCACAAACTATCCCCCGCTATTTCTATTGACATATTATCTTATTACATTGTGAGCCTTATTTGCGACGTAACATCCTTTAATTCTTAGTCACGTAAATATATTCAGCACAAAATTCTTCCAACAATGAATTGTAAATACCGTCAAACATATACTGTATACAATTACTGGGATAGAGCAAGTTCTCGTGAACTTTATTCCCGCTTAAACTTATTAAATAATTTACATACTTTATTCCGGTAAAAATGTTTAATGAATAAAAATGTTAATTTAAATGAATCCCAAATTAGATGTGCCATGCCAGGTTTACCTCTAATGCCGCTATTATTGATCTAGTCTGGAATTAGTTGATAATATTGCCTGAAGCAACTGGCCCCTGGACATAATCTCAGACAGTTTTTAAAAATTCAATAATGAACTCGCACGACATTTAAAACTAAGAAAATAATTGAGTCAGAAATTGTCCACAAACCACAACGTTAGGGTAAGAGTATACCAAAGTATAAACCAGATACAAACATAGTATTCCCGGCACGAAATACAATAATTATTGATGGTGATTGTCTTTAACGTAATCAATAACTACAGCTACATCATAAGTTAAATAAACGCTAGCAAAAGTCTGGTAACAACAGCTGAGTATACATTCACTCTCTCTTAAAAAAAAACAAAGCATACTTTACGATGTTAAAAAATTATGTTTGTTTTTACAACATTTAAATCGAAAAGGAAAACTTTTGATATGCTTTGCTTTTTAATAAAATATCTGAAAAAAGAATTAAATGCCAAAAACCCGGTTGCCGTAAACGCTTATAAAATATTGAATCGATGTGCAAACCATTTTATATACAGAACGGTGCAATACTACATCCGTGTAATTATCCGCATCATATAGGGCGATGCCGACACACAACTTTCTATAACAACTAACACATTTGTACAATGCGTTTTTCCCACTTTCTTTAATTCTCCGTTTAGTTTTTATAATACATTACATGTTTAGTTACTCTTGGTGTCAAAAACTTGCTATGCATCGACAGTTTCAAACACATTATCAGTTATTGAGGAAAGAAGATTTATCTGCGAAAGCTCGTGTATGTTTTTTAATGTAATACAATTTACTAATTTATAAGTGCTACATTGTTTGTGTGTGTGTGTTTGTCTTAAGTTGTTGAGTGAGATTTTCGAATGTGGCCACCATATTGCTACTCTGAATGACAAATACAATTACCTTTTACATGTTACAAATTAAAGAGGTTGGCATGTTTAATATATAAATATCTGAAAAAGTTGAAAATCACTTATTCGGGAAAGGTAAATCAGGTAAGTGCAAAAACTTTTAATAACACATTTTTATTAAGAAGGCCGGCCTACTGTTCTGTGATACATGGTAGACATTGTACATAACCATGCATCTAGGATGGTTCATCTGCAACAAATAAATATTACTTGTGCATTTGTTTGGTTGTCTATATACCTTTGTTTAAATGTAAAGAAAGACAATTTCGCTTGCCTCTACAGCGATTCGAAATCGGGTTTCTGGCTAGCAGGGCCTCAGCTACATAGGCTGAAGGTACAACGACCGAATATACATGTTCAGAAAACGAGACATTTTGACGTGTTACGTATTTCGTGAGTTCATTCAATCTGTTATCTACAAAGGTTTTGTTTTTTTTACCATGGTTGCGTTTAGTTTTTGAAAGAATGTATATCTTTAACGCAATGGCATCGTTCGAAAAAAAAGTCATATGTGCACTTCAGTTTTTTTTTTAACAAACAGCTTAAACATATTTAAGACAATTTATCTCGTTCCTGAATTGGCAAAAAAATGTTGAATATATACGAAAAATAAAAAAAACAATATTCAACACTGATTTATAGAAACTGAATGCGGCTGCGATAAAGCAAAAGGGATTTATGGGGAAGGACCATCTATAATGACAAATTTGAACATGTTACTAAAACAAATGCAAAACAAAAACAAAATCTGCATAACTCACAATTCACGGGTATCTGTTATCCACATTTGCATAAAGGTGATACGAATAATCTGTAAAAGATTTTCCATCCACCAAATAAACTTGTTTAAATGTGTATGCTTCCGAGTCATTCATTCTTTGCAATAAGAATCTTGATTATTTAAATTAATCCATTTTTAATCAGGGTTTACCAAGATATCTTCCAACTTGTATTAGGTTATCCGTTACTGCGTTAAACAACAAACACACTAGCTACATTTGTTCAATAATCCTCGAAAATTAAGATGTAATGGAAGGCCGTTGGATACAGGATTAGGTCAGGTCATTTGGAAACCGTGTCAGCCAAATATCAAACTTTCCCCACAACAATTAGTAGCAAATACAGTGCAAACAGAACAAATAACTTACGCCAAACACGTAAATCAACATGAATCGAGAAACTTCAAAACAATTTTGAATAAGCCTGGTGTACTTATATCATTATCCATTGACACCGACTCCACGACTGCGAAAAACAGGTCAGGACTAACCAAGGTACTGCAGATAAAACAAAAAAGTAGTTTTGGTGATTGTAGAAATACACATGCTGTTGAATATCCACAGTAGAACGAAAACGGTAACCAATAAATCAGGCACAATATGTAAGAATCTGTCAGTAGGACGGACACGATCTTGGCTGCGATCAATATAGGTTGCAAACGACCGATGGGACAACGTATTTATCAAATAGACGCGTATTTTATTTGGATGGACAGATTTGCCTTGCACTAGGCCAGCGTCTGTTTCGGAATCTTACAGGGAATTACTGCCCTGCTAAGACGTTTGATATGTCCTTCGGTCGCCTACGCTATCGTTGGGCAGCACTTAATATTTACTTAGTATTTGCAGTTGTACAGCTGCTTCAAACATTAACAGCCTTGATCCTTCTGCACCCTATGCTGGTCTTTCGATGCTAATAGAAATAAGAGCAACATGAATCTGATTATATCATTCTGTTCCTGTCTTGTCTTTGTTGTTGTTGTCTTATTCGCAATAAAAAGAAGGTGTTTTATAATTTGGGTCCCATCCAAACAACTACAGGGACGAATAATCCAAAGTTATCTTTCAAATACAGGCAAATTCATTCAATTAATCCACCTTGATTAATACAAATATAAGATGTACTGTAATTCACGTAATCAGTGGCAGAGTACAGTAGGCATTCCTATGCAAATATCCTAAGTAAAACAGTTAAATGAGGCAATGGTCCAATATATCCATAATACGCTGATTGTCGCCGTTCTTGGTAAACGTCAGCAACACACTTGGAACGCGTTAAGCAGACATCATCTGAGAGAAACTCACTAGATAACTACTATACACTAAAAGTTATCTGGATTTCGTCTTGTTTTATAACACATCACATATGATCTCCTAAAAATGCTACACAAATAAGTATGTCTCTCAGAATTAAATTACGCAGGTACCAACTAAGTCGAAACTTTTCCACAATATGCGAGATCAATACCTGGACACAGAGACGCGATTGATGGCCAGCCGCACGTTAAATTCGTGAGCTTAACTCTGGCATACTTAGGTTCCTACTGTCGGCTTCGGCTAGACGACTCGCTTTTACTGCATGCATCCTTGTGTGTCTAGTGGATGCTTACTGAAGGCTTTTCAAGCCTCTGCTATCGTCAATAAAAATTGATTAATACTAAAAAGGCGGCTTTATACAAAAAACGATTCACACTGCTTGATGTTAGATATATATGTACAACATTAAATAACAATATAGTGAAATTTTGTGCTGATAAAAGTCTATACGGTTCAGCAGCATTTCGAAACCTCGTTACCACCCCGTAAAATAACAAGTAAATTCCCCAAAAGGCTCGGAGGTCACCTTTGAGAAATTTTCATTGCCGATGTATGTTGCAATACAAAAAAAGCATCAACATTTTAGCCGTTGCGAGGCCGCTTCAACATTTCACGGTCGAACAACCAACTGCCCGAGAAGTTCTTTATGGCTCAGAGTAAAGCAGCTATTGTAGCCCGAATAATTTCATTTAAGTTAATACATACATTGCCGATTTTTTTAGATGGGATTTTTAATAGCTCTGGGTTAAATTATCTTGCAGAATATCCATCGATGGATCACAAAACATAGCCTAAGAACGATCGGCCTTCTGTGAAAGGGTCGTCGATATCTTTGAATTTAAAAAAGCAACTGTTGTAATCTATATTGAACGTCTAGCTCAACGATTGGGATACAGTAATCTAAATCAATCTCATACTATCATGGTCTTTGGTGGTGTGACGTTCATTCTTAAAAATTCGACCTAGAAGTATTGCACAATCGCGTTTCTTAAAAACATTTTAAGTCCAGTTATAGCTAAAAATCTGCCGAGTCAAGCTTTTCGGAGAATTGTCCATGTACATGCAGGTCAACTTCCTCAGTAATTTTGTTTTCTTGCAAATCATTTCATAATTACTCTAATTTCTGGTAAATAATTGGTGAAACATGCCTTGATGAAACAGAAAAATGCAGATAAATAAAACAAAATCACACTCTTTATTTCATTTAAGTTGTAGCCATGTAAGATGAGCTAGCCTTATCTGTAGGTTGTAGCTAGATTGTTGTCAGCAAAACAAAATAAGACACAGGTTATTTTACTTTATGATCCCGTAAAATTGAGCCAAAAGCCCAAGTTCTTCCACCTGACTATTGACCACATGACATTAATTATTTGTAAATAACTACAATGATATATGTATTATTAATGAACTTTGATGCTGACCAATTTGTGTCTGTGATACCTGTCTCATCCAATAGGCATCCGTTGCGCTAGGACTTCTTTTCGTGCGGGTAGACGCCATTGAAGGTTAAATCTAAACAAATAGGTATGAATGCTTGTCTAAAACAGTTAACATTTAACATTACTATTTGATAAAGTTTGAAAGCCAACTTATTCGTAAACGGAGTTCATACGCCGCTATTCAAACAATGCAAATTAAATTAGTTCGATATTTTCTGAACTTTTAAGTCCAACTGATTTTAGTCAAGTTATCTCGGCACTACTTATACTAATGTATTGAAGCCGTTGCCAATTGTGTTTTCAGTCCAAAATATAACAATACAAAATTAAATTAGGTACCTTGAAGTAAGTGAACGTCCAACGCTTTTGTCGCACGCTATTAAAACTGAATAACCTGTCAACTTCTGGTAGTTTCCAGCCTTGTTCGTAAACCGTTTTCAAGCATCTGGGACGAAAACGTTTCACCGGAATTATACCAGAAATTGCATAACAAAATATCTCGTGATATTCAAAGTGTCTCGACTTCTAGATGTCTTCAGATAAGTTGTAAATGCAGCTAAACGATGCACTGAATAAGTGCTTACACTCGTTCTATGGAAGTATGTTTCTCTTACATTGTGTACTCACATTGCTAACGGTTAGTGAACATACGCGGAGAAATGTTGAATTTCAATCGCTCTTATCTGCAGCCAGCGCGATTTTATATTATATATGCTAGATCGACAAACGGTCTTGAACTGATAACGGTATATAATAGAATTCCGACAGGTCAATTCGCAAACAACTGGGCCAGTATAGTAACATGTTATGTGACACTTCTTTAGACCAGCAACAGTTTCTATCTTAAACGTCAGACATTACATGATGCAATATCAGCAAATGGCGGAGCGTACCGTGTGCATTTGTTATACCATATCAAGAACGGTTAATCAGCCTGGCATAATATCTAGTTAAATATGCTAATAATACTACTTACAACTGTTTAGCCAATAAGTAGAAGTCTTATAAGAAGTCCCTGTTTTAATACAGCGGTAGGCAACATTGTGATGGCAAATTTAAGAAATTATCCGAAAAAAATCCATTAAATTTATTTGTGTTGACCAAAATTGAACTTTAGGTCACGTTCTCTGGAATATTGTCATCAATTAAGACACCTAGCAATTTACCTCACCCATTCACATACTATACCAACGGTCTAAACAATGAGTATTTCAATCGTTTATGCTGAGAAGGGCCATGTAAGATCTAACTATAAACAAACATGAAATAAACTGATTGGCATAAAAACATGTTGTTCAGACATTTGGTTGATTTTATTGCTGCACGCCTCGGGAATGTTTAAAGGTACCGCAAAATGTGTGAACTTCCTCGCAGTGTAGCATTTAATTAGAACCTTGTTTTGCACATTTCAACTTCGTAGACAAATATACAGAAATAAGCTTACAATATCTCTATTTTGGTTATCGAATTCCCATATAGACATTAAAGTTGCATTAAACCCATAAAATGAAGTGGGATTATTATTTCTGTCGTCTATTTCAAGCAAAACAATGGGCCAGTATAGTAGCTTGTTATGTGATACTTCTTTTGACCAGTAACCGTTTCTATCTTAAAATTCAGACACTACATGATGCAATTTTGCTTTTCATCAGTCTGCATATGTAATTAAGCTACACAAACAGGCACATAAATACCAGCTTTGCTTTGAGTACACGTATATACTGATGGCAGTTGTTAGACTATTTGTTCAAATACTTCGTCCTTATTCCGGTATCAAAGCCCATTTATAATCACATTTACATTGTCACCTTACTTTTATAAGAAAACGTCCATCTTTTAAAATTCAGTTACAACATACTGGACTCCATTGATTCAAAATAACGAAAATTATGGAAACAGCCTAGCAACTTTAACCTACAAAAACATGCATGTCGATGTATACATTAGAAAAGATCTTCCAGAAGAATATTCGACAGGTCTTTAAAGAGTTCCTTTTCATTTTAGGAGATATTCCAATAATCAGTACGAGATAAAACTTAACGCCTTGGAAAAGTGATGTCTTCAATACCTAAGTACATGTAGTTATTGAATATTCCGCTGTGCTTTCTTGAACGTCAATAAATCCCCATTAAGCTTCTTTACTTACATAACACCTAGTTGTAACATATCACGATGAGGAGGTGTATTTTAGAGAGCTTGTTGTGTTTCATTTCTAATCAGTGTGTATGTTCATCAACGTTAATGTTGATGTAACCGATCACACATTTGTCGTAAAGACTATATATAATACATTTCAGTATTATAATGCCATTATCACTCTAAGACAGTCAAAAAGTCAAATATTATTTTGCTGATGTGTCAAATGAAATAAATCAGTCTAAATATAATAATTGGTTGTCTAGGCCATTGAAACAGACAAACAACATATTTTGTTAAATAAGTTCCAACTTACCTGGTAGAAGTATCCGTTGTCCACATGGGTTGTGGGAATAATCAGTAAAAGACTATGTTTCCGTAACAAGAAGCAGTTGTTTAAATATGTCTGCATCAAGATTTTCAATTTGCAAGTATTATTCGCTTTATTTAATGCGTGTTCAATTTTGTACGCAAAACACATGAACACAAACAAACGAACCATACATTAGTTGTGATTCAGATTTCATTTCCGTTATTAATAGCAATGTCAACGAAAGCATACTTATGGAAAACGCAGATCGAGTCAAACCCACATTTTTCTTGACCGAATTGAAATTAACAAAAAAAAGCATGTGAAGATATTTCCTGTTTTCTCTCTTATATACATTATTCCGTATTTGAAAAATTAGATTTCGTTTAAATTAAAAATACCGTATCAAATCGTAGTGAACGGCACTTGTTATCGTCACCACGCATGTTCAATGAAAAATGTCCAAAGTATTTGCCCATCACAGTAGAATCCAGCAAACAAGTCTGTTTTAAGGCACTTTTAAAATGATTTCATTAAATGACGCAGCAACGAAGCATCCATCCATGAACAGTCCCGCCCTACCAGCCAGGCATTGTCGGACCAATGTACGCAGCTTTACATGGAAAATTAAAAGCTTGACTACATCAGCACGAAATAACATCCACAAATTCTATTCAAATACGACATTTGAAGAGTATAGGAATTACAATTGATGTTCAAATAACCAGCTAAACACAAAAGATTAGTGACACTCCACGATGAAAACACATCAAATCACAATATGAGATAACCGCTATTCGTAGCTAACGTTTTCTGTAAAATTCTGCGTGGAGTCATTAAAACTGTCATATGTTATACGCTTAGTTGATAATTATTGTCATAGCAGCATACCCTAGAGTGTTTAGACTGAATCCACATAATATTTCATTGACAGATTATCTGTTAAGGAAAACCTCTTCGGCGTCCTTTTGTCGCCCACGTTTTTCTTGGACACCGTAATTGTGCTAAACGTTCAGTTCAGTCCATAATGAGAGAACTACTTACATCCCTCAGTATTTGTATTCTATTATACTTTTTACTGCGCTTACATCATGAAAGGAAATGTATGCACTAACACCTGTTCCGCTATTTCATTCTTGTTAATATTCTCTAAATAACGTCAAAGGTTGTTGATTTGGACCGTTTCAACCCTATTGAAGCCCTAACAACTTGCAGTCAAAAGCTCTACGTTAAATATAAACAAGAAGCAATATCCTTTCACTGACGAAATCCGGGTAAATAAAAACTGATTTAAAAGAAATTACTTACTTACTTGGATACAACTAAACTTCCCTTTGAGTTTGTATTTGTTCAGAAAAATACAGACTGTGACGTCAAGTAATCGACAGGCTATTGAAACGCATTGCATTCTTCAGAGAATATACAGCTGTATGTGCTATAAACGATTCTCCTATCACTTTCTGTGTTTATTCGGACTGCAAAATTGTACAAGCAGCTTGGTTTTAGATAGTATCATCGTTTCCATTATTCCATATCAAATTTGATTGATATATAAATCATATGATGAAATGTCCATTTACGTATGCACATACTGTTGGACAGCTGAAGGAAGAGATATTATTAAGGGATTAGAACCCATCACAATAAAACAGACTCACAATGACTGATATAAGTATAATCCAATCTGGCTTTTTGGCCTACTAACGAAACTGTCACTGACTCCAGCTCTTATACACTGACACAGGCTTGGATCTAAAAAAAAATGTTTGACGACTAAAGTTTTCGCTTCTGTCCTTATGTCAACCCTAAAATATATTAACAGATCTTAATTTCAAGCCTATTTGATGGTGAATTGCGCATGTATGAGCAGTTTGTTGTTGTTGATATAATTCGTTTTTTACGTATCCGTTAATTTCTTATACACAGCCTGAATATTGCGTACGCTGCAGTAGGCGCAGTCTATGAAATCCTCTATACCTGATGCACATTCGACTAACCGAATTCGAGGTCCGAAATGTATGATAGCACCTTTCACCACCTTGCCAAATCAGGCTTATAACTGAGCTGAGTAAGTCCTGCAAAATAGAGTTTAATAGGTTGTTTGGTTAAAGTTTTAGACTATAAATCGGAGACATATGCTTGAGCGTTTTCTATAGGGGGCGGTGTATGCTTTGGAGTGAGCAACAGGAGTATTCAGCTTTTATTGGTTGGGTTACATATACGGTCTTTTATTTTAAAGATGGTTCTATGGTGAAAGTTAATTGGTCATGAAAAAAATCCCATAGCAACTATCGTTCTTTATCCGTACACATTGTGTGATAACATTGCCCAGTATGACATTATTTATAGCCCAGTCTACATAAATGTTAACCCAATCAGACAAGATAATGTAAACGATTAGTATGATTTGTATCCTAAAAGTTTCAGTACAACAAATACTGTCTAAAGTGATTATTTCTATCATTAAATGTTCAGACCGGATTTAACATATAACAGCAGAGAAACTGAATTTATCCCCCAAAAAAAGAACCCATATGACTTGCAGTGGATTTGACTAAAGAATAATTAAAATGAATATCTCCATACGATTGTTGTAGTATAAATACATTTGATAATCTTCGGATCTTACGTATTTATCTATATATATATAACCCATACCTAATATCTGTGTGTATTACATATTTGCCACATATTTATTTTCAAAATTTACATGTTACATATATTACCTTTTCTCGAGATACGCCTTTAGGTTATCCAGAACCACTCGAGATTCAGGTCTATCTAGAAACTTGTCTCTGAGAATTGATCTAGAATATGAGATAATTTATCGGCTTTTATTAGTCGATATCCCTGTGCCAGTGTGATTACTCTATACAAAAATATATATACACGTGGCTTGGCTAGTCACTTATATTAGTATAGTAAAATCGCAATAAGATAACTTGGGTATAGTTACATTCCGTGGCGCGACTTTATTATGTCTGAAGGAGAAATTTCGTCAGATGTTTTTCAGACGTGGACAAATATGGCTTACAACATTTTATTTTACCAGAACTGCCCCAAGTAGGTCCGTATAAATTTACATACACCCCCTGAAATTATATATTTTGTGCTATCGCAGAATCACATGTGATAGAGATGTGTTTTCACAAGAAGTAAAAGGAGAGGTTTTCCTTTAATCACTCTCCCGTACTTGTAGGCCGAGTATAAGCTTTAATATAGCAAACAAAAAACCCATGAAAACTTCAATCCTGCCAGGATATATTATTATTCTGTCCCGCCGTATTTCTTGAAATAAAGACTTATCAGCCTTATTGGAACTATTGAAAACATATCCTAACAGTCATAACTTTAAGTCAAACGTTTTGCTTTAAATACAGATAAAAGATACTAATGTTGCATTCACTAAAGAAAAAAGAGATTGTCAAAAAGGTATAGAATACACCTTGCTCAACTAACTTACAACACAAGAACGTGAAGCTAAATTCAAAGTAAATATCCTCAGAAAAAAAAAAGAACAAAAGTGTGGTAGCTCCTAAAAAGCGCCGTAAATAAGTTCATTGATGAACGAGGGATTGTGAAAAGCATTGTGTCATCGTACAAATATATGTATTATGCCACCTCTCTCGTTGTCCATTGTACGTAGAAGCATGAAAACAAAAAAATGTTGTCGGTTTAAATATGTCAATCTAAAGGTTTTTCGTTATTGTAAATCCAGGTTGTCAGCTTATATAGTTATTAGCCAACATTTTTTCCACACTTACCTATTTGATCGATTAGATTCATCTTTTCCTGATATTGCCCTTAAAATCCACTGCATGCATAGAAACAAACAAAACCGGTGCACAAGCTTGAAGTTAATACAACCAGACGCCACCTGAGGCGAAAAATTGTCACAATAGTGGTACGGACACCGAGTTGCGATTACTTACGGGTCATGCGAGAAATGAATAGACTAAACTGCTGGTTACTTTAACCGTAAAATGCGGTATTCCTTTAAGACTGTTAGACAAACAGTATAACATTCACTATAGACAACCATGAACAAACTAGACACCATTGTTTCCTAGTGCAGATATATTAGTTATACCTTTTTTTCATTACTGCTATCACTTAAACTCATCAACCGACACAAATTGAAAAAGCTTATGGTGATAACTTTTCCCAATTTTAAGTTTTAATCTTGCCAGTTTATATAGATAACAATATCGCTATCTTGATATTAGCCCTATTTGCAATTAGAGGGTGTTGATTTTTTCCCCAATATATATATAGTATTGGATACGATTTATTTGTTTGATTGATTGGGGTTTTACGCCTTACTTCCGGGTTTTCCACTCATTTGACGAAATGCTAGCTCAATAGGTGACGAAAACCAGGACACATGTAAGATAGGCAACACACATCAGGACTACAAGATAATACCATGACCAAAAACAGAACATCCCAACAAGTCGATTTCCTGATGCCACTTAGATCATAGAACACCAGGACACAACGAAGCTCCCGCCAACCAGCCGCTACTCGGATCGAAAATTGAAGACAGGTTTCAGTAAATCGACCGCTGAATATATCATCACTGATAATAATCTTTTTTCAAATGACGTAAAAACGCTTGATGTATCTTTACAAATACACCAGTGGAAAAGCATTAATATATTTTGTACCAAGCAGCTAAGGGATTGATACCAATATGTTTTATTTGGCATCAGGAATGTTTACCATCTAGTTGAAGGTACTTATAGGTATTGACGTCCGTGAACAAGAAGACTTCCACTTAGAACCAGACTATTGGATCCACAAACACTTACAGTTGTGATCGATTAGATTCATATCTGCCTGGTACTGTCCTTGAAACACGCTACATGAATGGAAACGACAAATCCGGTGCTCAACTTAAATTAAAACAACCAGGCGCCACCTGAGGCGAAACATTTTCACAATACCGGTACTTGTAAAATAGTCACGGACACCGAGTTGCGAGGATTCGCGGGCCCTGCGAGAAATCATTAGGCTAAACTGCAGATTACTTTAATCGCTACTGTCGATTCCAGCCATATGGCTTGGTGCCGTTTCACGTACTTTTCCTTCAATGCTGACGGCTGGCTTTCCTTCCTGGCTAGTGCAATCGCCTACAAATCATGTATGTTATGCTCATATATCCATCGTGTTCCGTCCGTGTTTGTCTTGTGGGTTGCCAGAGTCGTTTAGGGTGGATCCCTTCACCCATTTGGATGAAATGCTATGATATGAATGAAATAACCTTAACTACGGGGTAAAACCCCAATTAAACGAACACACAAATTTAGTTAATTATACGTTCCCGGACAATGCAATTAATTGATGTGTGGCCCTTTTTAATTTAACCACAATTTACCGCTCTGGGAAGATAAGTTAGTATAGCTCTTTGGTAAAATTATCTGACAGTATTTTCATAGATCGATGGCATGATGTGGAGAGGATAATAATTCCCACTGTTTTCTTAAAGGGACGTCGATGTTTTCACTGTTGTCGAAGCAGCAGTTGTATCGAATCCAAATGAATGGGAAATGAGTTCCAAAAGTAGGGCCAACGAGTTCTCGACTGTACAGATTTTTAACGAAATAGCATTTTACACCTCGTTATACCATTAAATCAATGGTTGAGTGTCGTCATAAATCACCCTAACGTTAATAGCGTTATTAGTCAACTCTGTGGCTTCAATTATTAGAACGATTTCCTTCGCCCATTGGGCTGGTACGCCGACATAAGAGTGAACTATCCTTAAGTACAGTAAAAAGTCGCATTAACAAAAATAAATCAATAACAAATTAGAATGCTTAATTTAGAAAACCTTTATAACTAGCAGTTCAACTTTAGTCCATAACTTAGAATGCAATAACAATAAGATTCGTGTTTAATGTTTGTCTAAGTGGTGTTATGTTTATATCCGTTGCAAACACTCAATAAATAAAAGAAAACATTGTTCATATAATTCACCAACATAACGTTTTGACATTATCTCCTGGCTAAGGCCATGTACCGCTACAAACGTAACACGTCATTCATGTCTTTCGGAATTTTATGTAGCATTTTTTTAAAAAATTAACAATCACGTATTATCAACAGTCGTTTAGTTATTCAAAGATTTGGACAAAAAGCGGACATACAACCTTCGGTGTACCAATTCCTGATACATAAGTAAAAGTACAGAAAATACTCTACGCCATAAAGCAATGTCCCGTTTGTAACATATGTTCGACCGTGACCTCACCGTTATGACGTAATCAAATATAATACGAGCGAGTACCTAGCGAACAGGAATCAGATGCAGTTGTATGGACACATCCAGGGCAATACAGGGATATCGGACAATGCAATAATATACCATTTTCATCGTGTCTTACTTGTGTCTTATTTCGAAATCTGGTTCAAAATTTCGATTAATTCGTCACTATAACTAATTTGTAAAACAAAAGATGTCACAAAAATTATACTATCTCATACAAATATCCTACTCACATGTTGATAATGAGTTGGAAAATAAATTGTAATTTGTCGTTTACCTACGCTCCCTTCTATGGTTAGGGCTGATCTCAATTTTTGTTTCTGCGCATGGTATCATTAGATCGCCAGAAATGACCTTTCCGGTCTTATTCCTGAGATGGGTCAATTTAGTTCCAGACCTTTCCGGTTCAGTTCATTACGTGTAAAGTGACAATCTCTACAAGATTTGATCATTGCCCACTCTTTGATCTATGTCAACGTCTGAGAATTAGTAATACAATCGCTTGGACAAAGACAAAGTCAAAGTTTCGAGCAATGTTTCGAATAGTCTTTTGGCAAAGAAATACCAAACTTAGAAATAGCAAAACCGTTCCGAGTCTAAAATTGAATTTTGTGTAAAACTTCGTGCATTTCTTTTGGTGGAAAAGATTGAACACACCAAAATGCTTATTTAATGCAAATTCAACAGTCGTAGAATAGAACAGTTTAAAATAACAGTTTATCTTCTATCTCTATATCATACAGTTGCTATCTTCAATCTATGTCTATGTATAAATGTTCAACTAAACTAGAGATTAAAGACAGTACAAGAACCGACATATGTGAAAGAGGTTTGTAAAAAAAAAAAAAAAAAAAACAATAAACACCCCACAAACGCAAGTTAAGACTGTAAGATTGTTAAAGATTAAGCATTTAAACCTCTATGAAATGAGACAAAAACGTTGTGATTGTCTGGTTGGGTTAGTCAAGTTGCGTGTAATTTGTAACACATTACTTAGGACGTAATTTCACTCTAGTTAACTTTCCCTACACCCTTGGATAAACACCCAAACCAGTTGGCAAACTCTACCAGTAAATATAGCCACGTAAATCAAGGATGGGTTGCGGTTTGTGGTGGAGTGGGTGGGTGTTGGATATCACGAATGCTTATAATACACAGCAAGAAACTTTTACAGACGCTCGATGAGAAATGTCATGATGTAAATAGCTCTCACAGCTTCTCCTTTGTACCACTGCCTGGGGAAGAGGAAGAGATGGATAATATGCCCAGCCCTTATTAAAATATTCTAAGAGCCCCTGGGTCGGTGCGCAAACATATTTGCTTACCAAGTGTAACATTCACAGCTACATTAAAACCCTTGGCTGACTGAGCATCTAAAACCCGAATTCACAGCTGCGCTAGTGATTGGGAGCATCGGAACTTGTAGGCTTTTAGTGATTTTACTAATCAGGTTTTAGGCAAGATTATCTAATCGTGTAGCTCGTAATAATGATAGTACGGAAGTTGTTAATGCATGTCTAATTGGTTGGATGTAATTGTAACAGGGCGAGTTAGTTCATACTTAGACCCTATGGTTATATATGCTCGGTGGGCTAATAGCTCGGAATAAACTATTGGATGGCCTGCAGAAGGCTTTGTGTACGTTGATTGAAATGAACAATAGCTAACAAATGAATGATTATCAGCTCAATTACTCAATTGGTTGTAGCATGAAATTTGTTAGAGCTATAAAGTCTATATATATGGGTGTAAAAATTAGTTTACGCAATAATAATGAACTGACAGACTATTTCATTGAGAATGTAGGAGTGAAGCAAGGCGAACCATTGACCAATTGTATTTTTTTTTTGTCAATGATTTGTATTCTCAACTGTCTGATTTGAGTGATATCGATGCGATACTAAATGAGTTGCAAATTTTCTTATTGCTATTTGCGGATGATACTGTTTTATTTTCCAAATCGCCTGAATGTCGACGAAAGCTTTTAAATGGACATATGAGCTATTGTCAAAGATGGAACATGAAGGTGAATACCAAAAAAATAAAATTATTGTTTACGGTAATCAGAAGTTTAAAGGTTGTTTTGAATGGGAAATGGAAATGGAGAATATCAAAATTGTCGATAATTTTTGTTATTTAGGAGTTAATCTAAAATACAACCTAAACATAAAGTCTTGTCGCACTGGCATCATCGATAAGGCCAAACAGACAGCTTATTCATTAAGGCAATGTTTGTATAAGCTTGATGCAGATTCTATTACTAAACTTGAAATTTTGAATAGAATCGTAAAACCTGTATTATTGTATGGCTGTGAATTATGGGGTTTTGCCGATATAAAAGATATAGATTCTGTGTATTTGCAATATTGTAAAAGTGTATTGGGAATTCCCCAAAATTGCCCAAACATAGTTGTGTATAATGAATTGGGTTATTTCAGTTTAGCCGTAGACTGTAAATCTAGGATTTTATAATTTTGGAAAAAACTTTGCTCAAACAAGGACAGCCTTTTAAATCTTACATGTTTCAAAAGCAAAGCGTATCTCGCAACAAGAAAGTGTATAATTGGTCTAAAGAGCTAACAACACTATTGCAATCAAATGGGTTTGGATATTTGACTATTAACGACAATCCGAGTAAAGCGGATATTAACCG
>JAVFBZ010160040.1:0-17882 GCA_032466195.1 Katharina tunicata | reverse complement strand
CGATTGCCGAAGTCACCTCGTGTGACTCCCTCATATACATCAGGTCCACTGGGAGACTTGAACCTGTGCGGTACATCGAAGGAGGATCTGCAGTCAGACACGCTAACCACTGAGCCACGGCGCGGGCCCTTTCAGGTTAGTAAACTTGAATGAAACACTCAAATAAAACTCCATTAAAGGCACACCACAATATTGTTAACCAGATTAAGAAAGAAAAATACTTTTTTTTTATATTTTAGGGAAAGTATTTAGAATCTGAATGCCTTTTTTATTATTTCTAGTCCATATGGCCATGACAACATCACAGGTTACAAAAACTGATAAAAGACTAACCTTCTACTCCAAGAACGCCCCTGTTCAAATCTAACTGGTTTGTATCTCCCTCAGCAGGCTGGGTTGTCACTGTGACCACATGCTCCCCTATAGCCTGTGAGAAAACTACAGATTCTGAGCCTTGGTAATCTGTAATCATAAAAAAAGAGAACAAATTGGGAATTTTATTCATTTGTTTGGGATATCAGGGGGAAAAAAAAAAAATTCAGCATATGGTCTAACATTTGCGCAGCGTTTAAATCAAATCTCTCCATCTCTGTTTCTGAGATGCCTCCTTGGCCCTGGTGCTCTCAGAATTATGGGGAATTTGGGAGCTGATTTTTTGTGATGTTACGTCAAGTGTAATGTCCAAGTCTTGTTTGTTGAAAGTTTAGTTGAGGGTGGTTTCCTTTGCCCATTGGACTGGCACGCCTTCATATCTACACACCTGTAGACAGCAACTTTAACACAACCATTAAATGTGTAGCCACTTTAGTGTTATCACTATTGGAAAGATAATGTTCCTCCAGTGATAAGTATGACAGAATGAATATAATCTGGAAACCAACTGCCTTTAGCCACTAGACACAAAGAAGGTACAATATGTAAGTGTGGAAATTGCACCGTCAGACAGGACTACAATAAAAGGGTATACGTCGCTCATTTCTTCCCATAGCCCAACACAGATTTCAAATGGTGCACAGTTATTGCTCAGTGTTTACTCCTGTATTTTTCAAAGGATATTTTGGTGAGTTCATTGTTGGTTTGAAGTTGAGGTTTTAAGCTGTATTAGTGAGATAAGATTATCTCACTAATATGGCAGCGTGCCAACCCAATGGGTAAAATAAATCGCCTTCAACATAATTGGTAATAAAACTTGACTCGGACATGAAACATAACAGGATGTCACAACATATCAGCTTCATGATGCCCCATAGCTCAGAGAACACATGTGCACAAAGACTCGAGACATGGTAACTCACTTGCAGCAAACATCACTAAACAGCATCAAGAGGTAAAAAAAGACTATGCCTTTATAATACATTATGCTGTCATTCACAGGAAAATGATATAAAATGATAGAGAACACAAGAGTTGCAAGAGAAGCTGGAATTAAGTGTAACAGATCAATTTACCTTGATATTCTAAAATGTCCTCTACTACGTTTTGATTGGACGTGAACTGGGAGTTGCCTGATCGTTTTCGTTTTTTATTTGCCTGTGCTTCTAAATGTCCTCTCATATGGACCTTCCGACTTCCACTTTGAGAGAAAGTCTTACCACACATTTCACATAAATATGGCTTCTCTCCTGAAAAGAGAGAGAGAAAAAACAGCTGAAATCTAATCTTATTATAATGTTAAGAAGAAAATGAAATGAACCAAAAAGCAGTATGACAAAATTGCTAACAACTGCAAGCAAAACAAACCATGAATTGAAGTTTTAAAAGACTTTTATGGGAAAAAATATACACCAAATATGACTGTATTGATGCTGAAACAATGGATCTGCTTGCTTAGTGTTTTACACTGCATTTAAACTTATTTTAATCATATGATGTAGATGACAGTATAAACTGTATGGGGAAAGCAGTCAGGATGGCCAAAGCCTGGCAAGTTAGTTTCAAGGGACCTCTGATTAGATGCACTGGCCAAAATTTAACGGCAAAGGAAATGTTAACAAGACATTCAATGAATTATTTCATCAGTCCAGAAAGGTAACTTAAGTATGACCAATCATTTGTATATTTGGGGTAGGTGGTGGAGTTGCCATGAATTTTATAAGTTTTATACCTGTGTGAACTAGTTTGTGTTTCTTCAAGCTGGAATGTTCTGCAAATTGTCTACCACAGTTAGGATGAGTGCATAGGAAAGGACGTTCACCTGCAATAAGAATTGTACTTTAAATACAGTATAAGAAAATCATTTGCCAAAACCATTAAGAGATAAAGAATGAAAGTTTTAATTTTTTCAAAAACATTCTAAACTTTGCAAGAAACAGACACAGGGTTTGGACTTGCGAAAGTGTTATCTCCTGTATGAGAAACTGCAATTTCTTAGAAATCAATAATCTGTTGAGTTTATTATTGTACTGCTAAATTAACACTATGTGCATAGCTATCATATTTAAACCATGCAAATACATGCCAATAAATAACAATTAAGATGAACAACTTACTTTAAAAGTCTGATGCTATGTGCACAATGAAAGCAACCAAAGTCATTATTAAGGAAGATAAAAAGGCAACAACTGACCTGAATGAATTCTGGAATGATTCTTTAAATTTCCAGACGTTGTAAAAGATTTTCCACAGCCAGTTTCCCCACAAATAAATGGCTTTTCACCGGTATGAACTCTAATATGAACAGCCAATCTCTGGGGGGTCATGAAGGTCATTTCACAATCGCCATAAGTACATTTGAAGTTTCTCTCACCCCTTGAGAACAAAAGACAGGTAAAAGTTTTTTAAAATAGATTTAACAAATTTAAAAACAACGGTGCACTACTATATATATATACTGAGTAGAAATATACCACAAGAATACAAAAACTCTGGTCTATGCTTACAAGTAAAATTATTGAGGAGTGTTTTGAAAGACAATAAATGTCAGGTACATGAAGTAGAATAAAATCCACAAAAAAAGAGAGTACCACTACCAGGGCATAAGAATCTATCTAAAACTAGGCTCTGGAACTGCTGAACTTACGAATGCGTCATCTGATGGTATTTAAGATGAGCTGGCCAGGAGAATGTTCTGTCACAACCACTGACGGGGCACTGGAGTGATTTCTTCCCTTCATGGACGGCTTGGTGATACCTCAGGTAACCCACTGAGGAAAATGAACGACCACACCCTTCAACTTCACAGATATACAACTTCTCTGCAAAAGTAAATTAAAAACAAACTTAGGATTCAAGGCTATTGTACTCATATGATGAATCCTGATGTGTCAGCCAAACAGGTAAAGATAACCACCCTCAACATCACTGGCAGCACAAAACAATGTCTAGACAACACAGGACACCTTAACGAATAGGCTTATATTCTTAATGTCCATAGAGAGCACCTGGCAACCACATGCCTTCATATTTTATCAATGTTGACAGAACCGGCCTTTTGACTTAAAAAGCCTAGCTTTCTAATAACTGCTACTCCGATTAGAATATTACACAAATTCTTTCTAAATCTACACTGAATTCCAAACCTTACCTAATATCTCTACACAAAGCACTGGTATGGAGACACAAATGTACCGTCTTCGTCTGAGAGTAAGATATTATCAATATTTAAAAAAAGCGATAACCCAAATATATCATGTTCATCTTAGAGCAAAACATTATCAATAAAAAAACGATTAACTACCACTGGACCCTGACCAACAACATGTCAGTGCAGACCTGAGCAAGATGGCACACATCCTATTATATTGATTACTCTAAAGCTGAGACTACGGGGTCGCAATTAACATAAACGACAGGTAAGTTTTAGTTTAGAAACATACAGATCAATAAAATTCTTCAATAAGTTTCATTCACAGTAAATGTTCCTTCCACTAGCATCAGAAAGCATTAGAATACCAAAGTATGGACGGCAAGCCAGATTATAAAAAAGTGTCAAGATGAAACACCGGAAGTTGATGGGATGACAAAAAAACTACTTCCAAACAAAACTCCAGGAGAATACAGAGAAAAGATATACTAAGCTGAGCACAAAAACTTAGAAATGATCAACAAGGATTAACACTTGTTGCCAACATACCTCTTAAGTTAAAAAAGGTTCAGAACGGAAAAGGAGTATTTCAGGTTATCTGCATCTCGCAGGAACAATGGTTAATGATTATGGACCTCATGTCTGTATTTCATCTCGCACCAAAATCAGGAATCGGAGATGCAAAATAACATGTCTTCAGAATGTCTTTGACTGATCAATTAGACCAGAAGTATGACGTTAAGCACCAATCAAATCAAAGCAATCAAGGCGCTGCCAACAACAGAACCAGAATTACTTACTCCCTCATTAGACAAAGTACAGTATTAGCAATGAACCAATAATATTTTTTACAAAAATCCTGCTTATGCTGTGTACTAAAGGGAATAAAAGGCACCTTCATATGCTTGGTTTTACAATAGTAAACAGCTAAGGCTCCTACTGGACACACCAATACGCTAGAAAGAGAATCATCTACAAATTTCAACAGAGTGGGTAGAGAGAATCCTAATCCTTCTCTGTTTCTCACAGGTAAAAGTCAACAAAAATACACATTTTAATTTTGCCATATTCAATGGTTCAAACGGGTAGCAGAAACAAGCTTAAGGACAAGGCAAAATCAAACTTTCAGCACTTTCTGGAAATATAAAATCTTGAAGGATCTGACTAAAGTCAGATTAACACCCAACAAATCAGCCTGATGTAACCATCCATGCTTGATGGTTTAAAGTGCCTTACTTGTAGAAGTTAAAATAGCAAATCTGCAACCTTTTGAACAAAGAAACAGAGAAAACCCTGCTGTAACGAGGGAACCTTGGAGCTCTTGCAGATGTGAAGACCAAAGCTGCCCAGACCCTGGTGAAATAGATTTGTTCACACATCTACTAGTAGATCCAAACGTTCCGGGAACCAAAGGCTAGACTGCCCACCAAGGACTAGACAGTGCTGAGTCAAGATCTTTGGCAACACTGTGGCCATGATTGCTGGTGGAGGGAAAATGTATGTCATCAGTTCAGAAGTGCACTTAAGTGTCTATGGCTATTGCCTTTGGATCAGGTCTTAACTCTGCTAAATAAACATTTTGAACAAGCCTACTGACAAAGGGTGGAAGTGCAGAGGGCTGACAAATTTGCTTAATTCATCCATAGAGATGACTATCGAAGTAAGGTGATTCAACAGAGACGAAACATTTAAATCTGAAGTATGACCGGAACTGGAAACAGGGACGGAATATGACAGGTCTACGGAACTGGATCCCAGGAGCCAAAAAATGGAAGTCAAAGAGGCGGGGACAGTCTGAGGCCTGCCAACCAGTCTGGAAACTCTGGACCGGAAGTAAAGAAATAGCCGGAAACCAAGCTGAGGCAGATCTCTAAGCCGGAATAGGAAATCTGCACGTCTTAACAGCCCTAGGATTAGAAATCAGCAGCGGAAACGGCCGACATAGGGAAAAGACAGCATTTACAGCCAGACGCGGTAATTTAGCAATCCTGAGAAGATAAACAGATGTAGGAGGGCCACCTTCTCCAAGGGAAACCTGAAGTAGGCAGATAATGACGGAACTCCAACCACAAGTAGGTGATCAATAGAAATCTGTGACTGAACCAGATGATGATCACTGAAGGTTCGAAGACCTGACACCAGAATTGGAAGACCATCCAGAACTCTGGCATCTACTGGAAGCCGGGACCCAAAAAACAAACCAAAAGTCAAAGACTGACAGCTGTCGTCCAAACCTGAAACTGAAGTGGAAGTCAACAGCTAGACAGGATGCGAAGAGATCAACTTTGTTTGATGCTCCCAGTTCCTTTAGCTAAGTTGTCTTTGAATCAAATTTATCATTCTTTGATACTATAGTAGCATATGCACTCAAAAGCTCTGAAATTTGCGTTATAACAGAATCTCATTAAATATTGATATTTTTCTTAAAAAGTACAAGTTAGAGGCTTTCCAATAATTCCAACATCAAATTTGTAGGTTGAAGGAAAATTAAAAACTGAATTTTCTGGCAGAATATAATTATGTGGATGTGTCAATCAGCTGTCATAACTGAACCACCCCAAGATGCACCGACGCTACTCCAAGCCAAACGTTAATTAGCCACCAACCCCTTCCGCTATTCAAAACTTATCCATATAAGGTCATGAACCCACCAAGATCAAAAGCTTTTCTCGAGGCATACGTGGAAATATGGACGGCCTTCTTTATGTTTAATTCGAATTATGGCATGATTAGATTCTTCAACGACAACAGTATCAATTGTATAAGTGCATTCGTTAAGGGAAATAAGTTTCACTGTGTCAGAAACATACAGGTTGTATGGCAGAAGCTTAAATCACTCAGCGACACATACCTTTTTTCTTTCCCTCCCTGCAGGTCGTTAAACTCTCTATATTCTTCAGTTCTTCCACTTGGACACTTCCAGGCTGCAAAAATAAAACTTCAGTGTTTCTTTTAACCTTTTGTTTGGACAAATCTGTGAACTCAGAAGCTAATTGGGTCTTTTCCATCGTTTTACAGTTGATCATAAATGGAAAAGAAACTGTTTGATTTGGCAGCCAACTGGTGGCAACATTTGATAACCCCACGTGTAGTAGTTGTATGTTTTGATGTCCATCAACATTCTGAATCGAAAAGGAGTTTAGATCACATGAACTGTTAGTAACAGTTGGAAGTCCCTGTGAACCAGATCCTAAGACAACCAGATTTTGAAAAGTGAGCATCGAATTATCGTCTTGGTCAACTTTTTTATCCGTCTGAATTTCACTGTATCCGTTGTTTGTCTGAAGTTCACTGTTATTTGTTTGGATTGAACCAGATCCCTTAATCAAAGGGATTTCCCTGTGTTCTTTATTCATATTACTATGACTCGTGTGTAACTTCTCCATATTAATTTCACTGTTTGTTTCATGATCACGATTCTCACTCTCTTCTTTATTCATATCAAGTTCACCTTGCTGTTTATAAACTTGAATTCCGTGGTCGCCATCGATTATCTGAATCTGTTGCTCTGTGGTTTCACAATCACTGTCTTCTTTCTCTGCTGGAATTTCAATTTGAATTTTGTTCACACAAATTTCACCTGGTTCCTTTTCTATCACACTTCGACATTTTCTGTTTTTCATTCCAGTAACAGTTAATGCATTTTGAGAGTTGGCCTTTCTGCAAATGTCACAAGGTGATGATTCATCTTCTGAAAAAAGAAAATAAACTGTGTTTACATTTATACATGTAAGAAATGTCTTTAGTCTTTCGTTTCATATGATTTTGAATACCATGTTTTGTTTCCGTTTTTTGTCTGGCTATTATATATCAGTAAACAGCTTCCAAAACTACAAGCACTACAAGCATGTTCAGTCTTGTCACAATTGGATTATTGAGTGCTGTATGTAGCAGATTGGGTTGATTTTCAGATTATACTAGAAATTACTGAACAGTCGAGATGCAATCGCTTTTAATGGCTCAGTTAGGCAAACACAGAGCTTCATTTGACTCCCATCTACAATAAAACTGTCATGTTTAAAAGCATACGAAACATTTAATAACGAATACTACGGATGGAAAGCCTGTTTTCATCTGATTAGAAAAAATTATATGCCAGAGTAATTTGCATATTCAAGACAGCATCACTCTACTAAACGAAGCAGTGATGTGTGGCTTGCCATTTTGATAGACTAAATTTAACCAATCAGAGAACAACTTTTTCCAAGGCTCAGAACGCTTACAGTACCAGTGGGAGCTCATATAACCCCCGTCCACAAATTTACTCCATTGTAGATATATATATATATACATATTGACAATTTTTGGCGTACTGAGACAATTAGTTTGATCCTTGGATATATGTACACCGTAAAGACTGAAGACGGGAGAATTTTAACCTGCCCTTGGCTTCACAAGGCTGCAGTGTGCATCGTTTGGCTGCTTAATTAGAGGCTTCACACTACAGAGGTTGGGACTGCCTGACAAATATTGCGGTTTCTGCTGAGCTAAACATGTCGCCACAGTTGGACATGTTGTATTAGCTGTTACACTTTCGGCTAGGTGTTGTAAAGTTTTATTCCACTGATTAATAAACGAAACTTCAGTGCTATTTTCACTGGTTCACATTCTCTGGATATAGGTACTGGTAAATAATAAGTTTTCTATTCCTTTATGAGTAAAATTAACAGGGTTCCAGATAGCTTTGACCAGAGGGATATTCCCACTCTGTTTCCTGTGAAGGAATTTCTCAGGCGGCAAGGAAATTTTTTTTATATTTTTGATTTGTTATGCATAAAGGTAACATTTATTTTATTTTATTTCAATATTTTATTTCACAGAAAATCAAGGGATATTAATTGACATTATCTATGGAAGATCAACTTTGGTGCCACTTGCTGCCTTGCAGCTGAAAGAATTTAACAAAAATGAAACTAATTTCTTATAAATGTGTGTGTTTATCTGTTTCTCTCTTTAATTTTGATGAATAAAAAGAGTAGATCCTGCTGGTTAAGGGCAGTAAGCCTATGGTATTGGTTGGAGCTGATATAATTCATGCTTTAAAGTAACATACGCACTCAAAAGTTCTGAATTTTGCACTATCACAGATTCTCATGAATTTTTTTTACTTTTCTTAAAAAGTAAATGTTAGAGGCTTACCAATAATTCCAACATCAAATTTCTAGGTTGAAGGAGTGTTTTATAATAACAAAAAACTAAAAACTGAATTTTCTGTCAGAATATTATTATGTGGATGTGTCAATCAGCTTTCATAACTGAGCCACCCTAAGATGTACCGACACTACACCAAGTTAAACGTTAATTAGCCCCAGCCTAATCCACTATTCAAAATCTTAACTCATTCCATATAAGGTCATGAACCCGGCAAGATCAAAAGCTTTACTTGAGGCATGATTTTTTCCTGGCTATTACTAGCCTTGAACCAACTTAATAATTTTCATTTCAAAGTTATTGTTTTAGTTTATGCACAAACTTCAAAGTTGGTTAAAATCAAGGCAATCAGAATTTGTTGTAAAAACCCTAATTTTGAGTGCTTATGTTACTTTAAACTATAATAACATTATCTTTCCAGGGTAGCTCATACTTAAAATGACTTCTCATTATGCGATATTTAAGTTCTGTTTTATTTTATGTATATTTACTCATCTGATTCTTGTCTGCACAAAGTATATTGGTAAATCCTAACCAAACGTCAGTCACAGCATTGATATGCAAGCCTGACAACACAAGGTAGTTGTGAAGGAGAGCTGGGATTTTCACTCTAAGTTTACCGATTTAACTACATACAGGCCATACCAGTATTTTTCCACAACACTGGTCCAAAAGCAAGGCTACATTTTGATTGTAGAGAGCTTGAACACTGTTTTACTTGGGATCTATTTGCTTTTGATTGAGCGACTGAACATATTTAAGCGATTTTATACAAACAATTAAAAGCAATTACTATAACACACCAAAAAAAATGCATTTTATTAGGCAACTGTTGATGTACACTAGCACAAAACCTGTGTGTAAAAAACAAAAATAAATTTTGTTCAACTGCCTTTTATCATATACTTACCAGAATGTATTAATTTATGCGTCTTCAGACTGGAGTACTCTGTGAACTGCTTCCCACAATTCTGGTGTGTACAGAGGAACGGACACTCTCCTGGATGAAAAAAAAAAGGTTATATTTTTCTTATTTCTAGTTAAATAACCTTTGGCTGTGTCGGTCCAATAAAACCACAGGCTATTAAACACACATTCAATTTTCATCTCCAAAAACCTGTAACAGTTAGAAAATTCCATATACAAATATTATGAAACTACTTCCTTATTCCATTATACTCATTTCCTGATGATAAAAGAAATAGTTTTTACTAAACTTCCTTATTTTTACCAAAACACCCATAACAGCTTTATTTGTAAAGAAAGAACACATTCTTAGTTAGAACAGCCTGTAGAAAGTTCCACACTAGAATCTGTTGCAACAAACATTGCAGTTTTTTAATAAAATACTGAAATTGGTTTTTTACTATAACTATAACAAAAATATCATGTGAAAACAAGAACTGTCAAGAATAATCCAGGCAGTTTCATAAAACTTGAAAAAAAAAATGTGTTTGATGGTGAATGATACCGGACAACAAAATATTTTCTGGAGTTTTAAGAAACTACCAGCTGTTCCACAGTGTTTTCTACAGGCCTAACATGAGTGAATCTTGCTATGATTTTGAAAGCTGCCATCTGTTTTAAAGGAGTGTTCACAGCCAGTTTCCTCACAAACTATTTTTTTTTTACCAGAGTGAGTTTGAAGGTGGTCAGACAATTTTTCTTGTGTACCAAAGGCTTCAGTACAGTTATCGTAACTACATTCAAAGTCCCCATCAACTCTGAAATGAAAATCAAGAGTATTAAAGCACACAAATCACTGAGAATTCAGTTAAAATGTTTGTTTGTAAGATTGTGGTTTTATGTCAATACAGAACAATGCAGGACGCTACAACAAAGCAGCAGACCACCAGGGTACACGGGCCAACCACCAGCGGAATTCAGTTAAAAAATACAAAACAATGTTGAGTTAAACAGGAAATATACAGGAAAAATGTTAATGTTTACATAATGTTAAAAAAAGACATGTTGATCATGTGTGTAATACGCTTTTACAATCAAACGATTCTTAGCTAAATGTTAAAGGGATAGAAGAAATGCTGAAGATGGATTGATTGGTGTTTAATGGACTGCTCAAGGATATTTCACTTATATGATGGCGCTGTATCCAACAGTAGACAGCGACTCTTTACACAACCACAAAATGGGTAGACACTTTAGTGCTATCGCTGTTGGAAAGATAATGTTCCTCCAGTGCTAAGTATAGCAGCATGAATATAATCTGGAAACAGATAACTGGTGAAGCCACTTTCACAAAGCCTTTAACACTGGCGGCGAGTAACCACGCTTTCTCTAGTTTCCATGACCTTGGACGTTAAATGGACATAATAAAAAAGTTGGTCAGTTTTTACCAACAATGAAAGGTCCTTAATTTGATTTGTCATTTGGTTGATTTGATTTTGTCGTCTTTGTACTTGCTCAAAGGGCAACTGGACACAGAACAAGCAATAGCTCAGCATTTTTTAATTCAATGTAAGGCCATGGAACATACAGAGTGAGTGATTGATTGATTGGGGTGTCCCGCCTACTTATGTTTTTTGGCTGTACGTACCTGTATGAAAGATCGATAAGCGAGCTTTGATCACATTTCCCCACTTCCTGAATAGACTGATGTGATAACAGATGGTCTGCTGTACTTAAACTTAATGCACTGTCACCTCCAGGAACCTCACCACTAGAACCATTTCCTAACAAAGAGTAGTGAGTATTTGCTATACTAAATCAACCACTTTCAACTGGTGAATAAGACAGAATTACATGAATGTTTAATTGGGATTTTACCCAGTTAATTGTTATTCAAGTTATTTCCTAGGACGTAGTACCAGAACAAAGGGTGATGGTCACCCCCTCTACGTCTCTGGCAACACAGATAATGCAAGGCAATCACACGAGACAAAGAAGTATGCCACAATTCCTTTTCAATTTTAGTTCAATTCCTGATGATTCTTTGCTCAGACTGCACAGGAAGTTCTTGCTAGCCACCCCCTCTACATTTATACATGCCAGGGTTCTATAAAGGGTCTCACTGTGTTCATTGGAAGGACTCTTACAAAAAATAAAATGACAAGAATTCTAAAAAAATCAACTGATTTATAACTAAAGTGTTTGTCCCCATCTCTGCTTTGTTCCATTAAATTAATACAAAAATCAGCTGTTGACTGGTATTTACTACAATCTTTCGCATGGTAATTACCATCGCACTTACTCCTTGATTATTTTTTTTCTCTAAAAAATCAAATAAGGACTTTTTCCTATAAATTTTCTGGATACAACAATGTGTGCATTTATTTCATCCTGCACAACATAGATAATAAATGTATAGCATATAACAAACCTTCATTTGATATCATTTGCTGACCAGTGACTTTGCTCATCTGTCCTTGCTTCATATGTATGCCAGTTTCTATCTTCCTTTTATCATTTGACAAGACCAGCACTGGCAAACCACCCTTTGAGTGCATCAAGCGAGCCAAGAAAACAGACTGATTGTCAGTGGATGTCCCATAAACACTGTCAACTGACTTTTCTTGTTCAGGATGTTTATTGCTCTTACTAGCGGCATGATTGGAAGCAGCATTCATAGCGTCACACAGATCAATGGATAGCTGTTTAACACATGTGGATAATGTTCCTAACTATCTGTACATGTGATAGGTACCATTACATTATCTGTCTCTCATTTCCATCCTGTTAGCAACAAACAAAAAAAAGACTTTATAATATAATATTGTAGTCGACACACTCACCACGTAGTACTATCATTTTTAGTACATTGGTAATATCAAGATCTTAGAGGATGCAATTAAGGGGAAAAATAACCGTACTTAAGGTTATTTAACACATATGGCGGTGTGTCAACCCAAAAGGTGAAGTAAACCATCCCCAACATCACTGGCAACAGCAAGCGCACAACAGGACAAAGACTTGAACTAATTTAGGATACTACAACACTTTGACTCTTATGCCTCATAGTTCAACGTGCACATTAATATAGGAAGATCTCGCCAACCACTGATCACTGAATCTAAGCAGCACCTTGTTTATATTATATGGACTTGTGTCGAGTTATTAAACCCTTACGCTACACAAAAGGCAGCGATGCTTGTAGTGTCCTTTTACGTTGTCCTTAAGGTTATTTCACTCATTTGAGTCAACATCACAGCCTGCCAGCCCAATGGGTGAAAGAAATCACCCTAACCGCTGCTGGCAAAAACAGAAAACACCAATGTGCATTAACAGAACAAAACAACAGGACACCATCACAAACTGGTTTCCTCAATCTTGTATGATTATTCTATTTTTTCTTCAGAGAACATATTTTCGTTGTTGGATGGAACAGTTCGCTCAAGTACAAGCACTCAAGACAATATTAAAGAAAGTGTCGCTCTTTAAATTCACCTGATCTCTTCCTCAGTCAGTCAGTCCATCTCGTATCTGCTCATTAGAATTTTCAGAATTTCAAAATATATCCCTGGCTGAGGAAGGTATCAGGCAAATTTACAGAGGGATACTGCCTTAATTTGCTTAAATCTGCAGTGTCTAACCTTGTCATTAATACAGTACATAGCATAGGATACTCAATATTGCGACGGGTGCCTGAACTGTACTGTGGTTCAGGTTTTCTCCGGAAAGCTTATTGGTTCCTTTACCAGAAAGAATTTTACTGGAAATATGAAATTTGACGATTGTGTCTCGGAATATTATTTACATTCAGACATTTCCTGAGATAAATACTCAAGGCAACTTGGATTCTAGATGCAGAGTTCTGTACCGTTATATTAGTCTACTTTGACTCTACTTTATAATCCACAGATAACTTGGACCAACTATTGAAGTATCGGTTTGTTTGCATCACAGGCACTCGAAGCAATAGTGCATATCTTATGCAATGTAAAATAAGAAAGACAAGGCTTGAAAGAACCCAAATCAACAGCTTAAAGGCACTATCACTCTGTCAGTTACCTACCTATATTCTATTTTTGGCCTTGAAATGCTTTGCCGTCACGGAAAATATCGCCCTTAATACATCATGATCATTAACATCTTAGCAGACTTGCCAGATGCTCAACAGCTTGTTTAGTTGGACGCTGCGCATAGTTTTTTTCAGTTGTAACTTCCGTTTGCCTCCAAAATCCAAAAAAACAGTTCTGTCAGCTTTTTTTTTTTAGCAGACCTAATCGTTGCGGGGGGGGGGGGTAAATAAACCCTGATTTATTGATGTGCAAAAATCGCTATAACTGCAAGAATAATCGCAACTTTCGTGTGTGAGTTTCACTTCCGTAAAGATTGGAACTCACAGATTTTCTGTTATTCCTCCTGCTTTACTTCTATGGGTAAACTGACGGGCGATATAGTGCCTTTAGTTTTGTTGAACTGGGCAGTTACATGTAGCTGAAATATTGTTTTGAGCCTTGTCTTTGTAAAATTACACAATCAGAATGGTACATAGCATCAATCGGACAAATTGCTTCAAGTGCCTGTGTTTTGATATTGTATATGGAGTACGTAGTAGACTAATAACAATACAGATCTCTGCATCTAGTATTTTGCATGTATGATGTGTGATTTTGAGAGCGGCGTAATAATGGCACACAATACACCAATAGTAGATGTATATGTTTCTTCGTATTGGTTTCTAAATATAACTAACACAGATATTAGGTCACAGGTACATAACAGAAAAACTAGCACCCTCTGCTTCGTTGATGCTACATAGAAAGCTGGTATACAAAATGTTGAAAATCCCGGGAAGTGAAATTATGGTCTGTATTCGCCATTAACCAGTCTTCTTGCAGATGATGAGGAAAGATTGTTGTCATTGACGGACTACTTTCTGGCACAGCTGACGTCTCAGTTAAAAACGAGACAAAAAGCAAACTAAGATCTGTTATGAATGCAATTTTTGCTTGATTTAGCAAATTACTTTGTATATTCAATAAATTTGAAATAAAAATTGTCCGCTCTGCGTTAACGTATCATTCTGTAACAAATGGCTCCCGGTTTATTTACACTTCGCGGATTGTCACAGATCAGAAGGGCACTTGGTATAAATTCAGGTCAATATGCCCCCATCTAATATCATGTCCGATTATCAGAGAGTTTTATTTTATTTTAATAAAATAGTGTTAATTCCCTGCAAAACTGTTTTCATTTGTTGTCTTCTTGAGATTTCCGTGTATCGTTCTATAACCAGACAGCTATTCTCTCTGTTAAATCAAATTATGTATATGTGCCTACATAGTTGGGGGTTTTTTTTCTGAGAAAAGATCGAAAAATAAAAAAATAAATAATGAAATAAACAAAATGGACTGAAGAGGTTAATGCTTAACATATTTACGATGCAACACAACTTTAGGTTAAATTTAAATGATTCTGTACTAATTTCTTTGCAACATCATTTTTCCCAAAACAAACCCGAAGATAATGAATGCAGACTTTCGTATGCAATTAGGTTAACGGAAATTGCCGAGAATAAGCGAATATGGCGAACATGTTCCAGTTCCAACCGGTTGGAAAGAACGTTAGTTTTCTTATGGGTCGGAACAGAAAACAGCGAGTTGACCAAACACAAGGTAACAAGTCATTCTTAGTCATTTTTCTTGATTCAAAAGTTACATTTTTCATCACAAATAGCGTTTATATAGATCGAAACAGATATTGTAGTGGTTTCGTGGGGGCCGCCATTTTGGGGTTTGTAAACAACGGAAGTGGCTGTGATAGGCTTAGTTGTATCGAGGCAGGCATAGTCATACGAAAACATTTATAAAACGTAAAGCGCGCAAAGCAGGCGTGATGGAAATTTCCACTGACCTTACGATATGTTTATGAGCCAAATACATGGCTGTTGTGTTCGAAGCTGAGTATTTTATGGTGCACGTTCGCTGAAAGCGACGGATTTTATCATTAAACTTGGTTGTAACATATACATGAAAGTAAACGATTTCTTTGTGAATTAACCCTTGAAGCAGTGAATTACGTCTTTACGTATTTACGCAGCTAACCAAATGCACGTAGCAAAATTTATGGGCGGACTAGCTGGTTGATTGTAAATAATTTTGAGAACAAGTCCTATTTTAATATATTTCAACCGTGAAGTGTTTGTCATTCAATTTTTATATAATATCGATTATCCTCTGAAGACCTTAAATAATAATTGGATAAACAGCCCAGGCATTTGGAGCTACTTGACCTGATACAGGCTTTAAAAAGCTATGACCATATTGATAATGATCATTGGGTACCGTATTTTCCATTGATCATTGTTTATTATATATTGATTTTTTACATAAAAATCGAAGACATAACAAGTGTGTGTTGTAAAATAGTTTTGATCAAAATTCCTGCCCCCACTTAGTCTTTAACTATAATAGCTGATAATTGGTCTATGTACATGTACTACAAGTGTATTGGAGTTATTTTTAGAACCATTCACAATTGAAAGCTTTATTTTTGCCTTTAAACCATATCATAGGTGTACAATTATTGGTTAAGGGTACGTATTTAACTGCAATAATATCAAAATAATCTCTGGGTTGATTGTGAAACTGTGAAATTTACGTTTTATTTGCACCTACTAACTTGTGATGAAGGTTTTAGGTGCAGTTCAAACTGGTTTGCAACTTTTGTGTGTACACAAATTCCATGTGTTACTGGATTACTGTTGACTGTCACAACTATGTACTTTTTTTTTTTTTAATTTATTAACAGAGACAGATTTGAATATTATTTATTAACTTATAATTAATTATTTAAATTCTCTTGTTTATTGTTATTTGCTCAGACAATTGAAGGTTACTTCTGTGAGCTTGTTTAATCCAGTTTGTTCTGGCCTTAACCAAAATGTCAATAATGTTTCCAAATTAGGGTTGAATATTGCACACACACACAAACAATATTGCCTGGTTTTATTTTTGAAGGATGGATCACAAGGCCTTTACTTCATGTTTTCTTTTCCCTTCACAATGCTGGATCTAGTGTTCCTGCACAGCTATCAAAGGCTCCTTAAAAATGAAATGTAAGATTTGTAAGAAACAAAAGGATCTGTGTTTGAAAAAGTAAAAACTTTGAAAGTTTTAATTTTGACTTGTTTATGGTCATTGTGCAAAGAAGCGCTCTCAGAGTTGAACAGGGATGTACTGATTATAGCAATGTGTTTGTAGGTACGTATGTGTCTTCACACTTTCAGGCGGAACCCCTGGACCAATTCATCAAACTTCACACACATGTTTATTATGAAACTGTCTTGAGTAAATTGGAATTTCAGGGTGGTTGGGTCAAGGTCATTATAGCTTTTCTGTTTAGAAAAAGTTTGTCATCACTCTAGCGACTTAACCTCTTTACCAATTTTGATCAAACTTCACACATGTGTCTATTATAAAATGTCTTGAACATGTTCGAATGTCAGGGTCGTGGGTTCAACGTTATAGTTATTTTCAGAATAAAGTTTGTCATCACTCTACCAACTTTGCCCCTGGGCTGATTTTCACCTGACTTAACACACATGTTTATTATGAAATTAAAGGTCATAACAGCCATTTGAATAAGTTTGTCATAGTTTATAGAATGTAATTGAGAAGACAGGACACTTTGAAGAAGTAAATCAGTCGAAGCGAGACACCAATTAAACTGCCACACCTCGATGCGATTGGATTTAGTTTATAGCAGACAATAAAAAATTACTCGGACAAAAGAAATTAACATTTTTTCATCGCCTGGCCTGTGTATGATTATTATATTTCTTGTTTTTTGCAGGTTTATTTTATGGTCAGAGAGAGAAATCTTATATAAATGCCGCCTGTGGTGATGAACTCCTATCCAGAAGAGGCTACCAAGCTTCTAGACTTCAACCAGAAGCTTGACATCAACTTACTGGATAGCATTGTAACATGCATGTACAATGGACAAGGACCCCAGGTACGTCATGGTCTCTACTTTTAGATTATATGGAAAAGGTTAAGTTATACATTAGAACTCAGAAATTTATTGTCAATTTAATACGTACACCATTAATCTGCGAATCAAATCCAACTTTCAGGGGTCGAAGTTAGATATTTTTTTCCGTAGCCATTTGGCGAATCAATGAAAAAAAGTGATCGCCAATTTTACGACCATTCAAAATTTTTATCGCCAAATTTCGTGATTTCTTGAGAAAATATATAAGATATAGGCTGACTGAAAACTTAATCTTTTTTCGGTAAGTATAAAT
>JAVFBZ010160039.1:0-29807 GCA_032466195.1 Katharina tunicata | reverse complement strand
TAAATGGTGTATTGAACTGTTGATGGTTTTAAACTGGCTGATCTTTGTAAATGGTGTATTGAACTGTTGATGGTTTTAAACTGGCTGATCTTTGTAAATGGTGTATTGAACTGTTGATGGTTTTCAGGTATGATAAGGAGGTAGAAATATTCGAGAGAGCTAGACAAGTGTCTGTAAAGAGACAACCTCGACAAAACTTCAAGCGACAACGGTCAAGTAGCGGATGTCTCTGCTTCACTAGGAGAGGACGAATGAAAATCCAAAGATCTATGAGTGATGACCACACTTGAGAGGAATTGGCCTGCACTAAGTACAATTGCTTCAAAAAAGCATTCTTGTTTCTGATTTTTCAGTGTAGTGTTGCAACAGGACTCCTAGTTGGTTAAAGGGGGCTGATTTCAATGCTCTATTAAACGTAATCCTGGGTAATATATCATGCCAAGATGAAAATCACTATCTAGACTGTGTTAAAAGAGATGATCTGCTCTGAACAATTATTTATACCTTGATGGAGAGCCAAATTTGTAAATACAAAATATATGTATACATAAAAAAAATTGTTTTGACAAAAGGTGTGTGTTACATGTATTTTAGTGCTCCTTTCGTTTGATTTTAAATGCATTTAACTTTGAAAATTTCATCACATGTTCTCCTTCCAGAAAAAAGACAAGAAAATAGTCATGTTTAGTCACTAGCGTAGATATCAGTGATATAGTCCTTTTATGACTTGAAAGAACTGAATGGTTAAGATTTGTAAAAAATATTTTCTGTAAGATAAGTTACAGTATTAAGACGAATTGGAAAAATAGCTGCAATCTGTCATTTGTATGTTTACCATTGTACAGTCTGCAACTGTTGCGATAAGTCAAAGGAGAACGAAGAATTTTAAACAAAAAAATCCATTGTTTTAATTGGATGTTAAGATTAATTATAAGCCACAGTCATAAACCTTGTGTAACAAGTTGAGGACATTAACTCATGTGTAATGTCCTTTGTGTTTTCTCTATTTTGATAATAAGGTAAGTCTCATCATTCATCAACATCATTTTAATGTATTATATTTGACCTTTGTTAAGTTGACCTTTATGTTGATTTTGAGAAAAGTGCAATTCTTTTTCTGCAGTTATATGTATCTTTCATACTTATTTATTTTGTGAAAGTATTCATACGAGTCTATCATTGTGATCATATTATATTTTGTATTATCTTGCCTATTGGAGTTTCACAGCATTATATTTTGTCTTGTTTTGCTCTGTCTGTGTTGTTTTTGTTTGTTATTTGTTTTATTTATCTGCTTAATGATGTCTCAACGATTCAGGGACTTTTTTCAGATTTATTTTGTCACAATTTTCATGGGTTTTTGTTGTTTTCTTTGGAAATACATATTTGAATTATACATGTATTAATTACTCTTGGCATTAGTGTGTGGCATATTTGTCTGGCAAACCCTCCTGGTCACTAAACATTTTCCTTATAATGACTGATACGTTCTGAAATGCCCTCAGCCTTTTATAACTAGACGTTACCAGCGCTTAATCCTCAGTAACGGACCACTAATTGTAGACCCTGGCTACGGGCAGTGTGTGTCCAACTTACAGTCATACTGCCAATCACTGGAGAAACATTATTTTGTCAACAGGGCCAAACTGTTCACATTTTTGTGTTGTAGAAGTATGGTTATTAACTTCGACAAGAGTCACTGCAAAATTATTCAGTGAAATTATTGAATATGACTTGATTTAATATGGGACCAAACCAACAAATTGTGCTTATGTACTTTGAGCCTGTCGAGACACAAGGATTATTAGTTTGAGTTCAACGTTTTAATAAAAAAAAAAGCATTAGTAATATATTCAGTTTTCAAATTACTGGAGAATTTCCTTGATCTATCAGTTATCCTCTTATAATGAGACCTATTGTTCCATCCACAACATGCCTCTACTTGCCTTCTCTAGTTTGGAGCCACGATTTTGGAAGAGTAACTTGATTGATTTTCACCTAATATATATATGAACATATGCCAAAGATAAACGTGATGATGCTTATTTTTTAGTAGAATCTACTGGAAGTGAATTCCACTAAGTGTTAATTGTGTATAGAGGGAAGATTTACTGTTTTTTTGTGTAATTTAAATCAGACAAGGATCTATTCTGCTAAGACTTTATCATTTAAATTTAAAGTTTTCTGTTTGACAAAGACTGCTGTCTTACTGATTTGAGATAATTTAGCTCCATTCGCCTAACCACATTTGGCTTTCAATATTCTACAGATATAACAGTGTATGATAGAACTAGTTGATTGACTTCTTGTAACACCTATAGGCCTTATAAATGATTTTTACCTTTTGAGAGAAAGAGCTAAAATTTAAGATTTTTGTTATTGTCAGCTGTGATTTAGTCTTCCAGAAAGTAAAAATCAGATTTTAAAGATGTGTATTCTTTTTTCCTTTTGGTATGAATTTATGCTAAGTATGCAATACAACGATAAGATGTACAGTGAATTCAACAGATCATTACTGAGATTTTTTCAGCTGTCCCCCTGTTATGAATCATGGTAGAGAATTTTTGCTTTTCCATAGCATAATAAATAAATGTTTAAGCTGTCAGTGCTATTTTTGTGATTTTTTAAAATATTTTTGTCCTCTGATTTCAGTCTACATTTATATAAACAAATTGTATTGGTTACATCAATATTTGTCTCATTCATGTTTTTTTTTTAAAGTCTTATTGAAGTTTTATTTACCAGGAAAGAAAACTATAAAGATAAAAAAATTTGTACAAATAGAATTGACAACTTTCTCTGATTATCTGCCCCTAATTCAATTATTGTATGTTGTATAAAACAGCAATGGAACTAATTACAAGTTAAGCATCTAAAATATGAAACTGTATTTTGGCAGGTCAGAACCAGAGTTAACCAGTTCTCAGACAACAATAGGCTATTGATATTGATAAATATAGGATATTTGTATCCTTTGTATTCTAGATACCTTGTAAAACTTAAACAACAACAACCTTAGAATACAAGAATTTGTATTGATCCAAACAGAACTAGAGGGCATGTTTTCATTACTTTCATGTGATAACATTTTTTAACATTTGATAATTTCTTGAACTGTACATACTGGAAGCGTATATATTTATTTTGTGTAAAGTTGGTCAGCAAGAAGCATGTAACTTGTTCATATGTTTATATTATGTACTTTGGGTGCTATATTGTTCCATTTCACGTTAACACTAATTAGCATTTTATGAGAATGTTAATACATAGTTTTGTAGTGTTCAAGGACTATTGCCTGAACCATTGACAAGGTATTTGTTAGATCTAAATACCGTCTCTGCGTCCTCATTTTCCTGTCAATGAATATTACTAATATTAGTCAGGTATCCAATGTTGATACCTGATGGAGAAACTAAAAGTTACGAGGAAGGTGAGACAATGCTTACATGGTATTTGGTATTCTGTGTTGATGGACATGTTGGTGTAGAACTATATGTTCATATGTTACATAAATGTGCTACAGTAGGCCTATCTTGTAATGTTCTGTCATGTTGTTCAAACAGAACCCTAGAGTTGGTACCAGAAGTGACCATTTGAATTTATGTCATATTTTGCAAAGCATGTTAAATGTATAAGAGCCATCAAATTCTACCCAATTAAAGTTTTACAAACATTTAAAAATTTAAAAACACCTGGCTTGTATGTGTTGGATAGGAAATAATATATGTTATTAAAAATTTACCATTTTGCGTAATTATTCTGTTTGCGACAGACACACAATCAAGAAATAAGAGGAAAAAAAGTAAACTGAGAAATCTTTTTTTAGATTTTTTTTTTTTAAATTTCTATTAATAAAATGTCTTACTTTTTTTTGTGCATTTTCTCGATTGTGTGTGTGTGTGTGTCGCAAACATAATAAGCACGCAAAATGGAATTTTTTTTAAGAACATATTTTATTTACTTAACTATCCAACCCGTACAAGCCGGGTGAGCGTAATTAAAACTCCTGTGACAGGTTGAGTTTGGTGCCAATTCTGTGGTTTTGTCTGTCAGATCTTGCCCATACAAATTTGTGGTTTTGTTAACAATGTCTGTCTTTTTCAGAAGTGCAATAAACTGTATCTTATTCCACTGTATAAAATGTTAACATCTTGAGCCACCCTGCGACATGGTTGAGTGTTGGACTGCCAGGGGATTTCACTGAACCCGCCGTTCGAGTTCCCTTTTCCACCTTCTAGTATTCTCACTTTTCAACAATTCACCTTCAACGCAGTCGTTACGTTAATGAAATAATATTGAGTTAGACGTTGAACATCTGTTTAATAAATTTTAACTTTTATATGTAGCAGCTACGAAATCGAATATACATATCCAACCAGCGTCATTCAGGGGTCGTAGATTGGCGGTCACAGAGTCCGGGATGTTTAAAACCTATCGAAGTACGACTGGCGAACGCTAGGTGACTGGCATTAGGTGCTGGCGAATCGGCGCCTGACTAAGGGTTCCATTTCTGTCTCACCAATCGAAACTTTTGGAGATATAATAGGCATTTTAATTTATTGAAAAGATATTAAATAGAATAATATAATGTTTTCAATAAAATTGAATTTCCTGAATTAACTATACAGTAATTGTTCTATCTAAGAGAGAATGGATCGAGTTTATATATAATGAATAGATATAGTGATATCTATCACGCCGCGTGTATATTATTACTTAGACACTTATATGGAGAATTTAATAGCCGTTTCAAATATTTAGTATTTATCCGTCCACTCCTCTGTCAGTCTGTTGTACTATAATTAGCACCAGGATGCCTCTCGGTGGCACTCTGGATGACACCGAACAGAAACGCTCATTTATACCTTACACAGTCTTTTTTTTCCATCTCGTCGAGTGTAACTAACTGTAAGCCTTCCACAATGGCTTCTTACCGATCCCACTTGTCAATATTATCGCTGTAAAGAGAACACGGGACATATCTGAGCTGTCTATTGTAGCTGTGTAATGACAGGCTGTCAACTTGTCACCTAGCAGTCCAGTCGGCACCCTGTCAGACCAAAACGTGTTTGAATTATCCCACAATCCACACGGTAAAATCTACTTTCCCAAGACCCGATTAACTACTACCTTGTCTTCATTCTTTTTTACAAGCCTAAACTTTTATTGTTAATATCTAAGCTTAAATTACCATCTGAGTTGAGCTTTAAAAGTGGCTTTGTTCGGGAGTATAGCTAAAGTACACTGTCACATATTACATGTCAAACATCGGTGTGGTCTGAGCTTATAAGAAGGTAATTGGCATGTCAACAAACATGTTGTCCTTTACCGCCCTCGTGTCACACTTGCCACTGCTTGGCTCCAATCGCCTTCACACTGTAATACCCTGTCAACAAATTTCACTTCCCTGGTAACCGTGTACATAAAATACAAACACGAATTAACGTAAAGGCACTGATCTGTCTAGCCCAAAAGCCAATAAAAGGGAAACGGTTAAAGCCTAAATATCTTCCTGTTCAGTGGATTTTAAATTATTCCACTTTGAATGCGATTAACCGTTAATTATGCAGGTATTGATTTATTTAATATTTCATTAAGTTCAAATTTAATTCATATAATTATAGTCCTACTTTTGACAACTTATTAATGTCCATAGGATACGTGTATTGACAGATGTACCTGTCATTATCATTTCTGATATTAACAGTACGGAGATCCGGAAAATGACAGAAATTGTTGAGTGAAAAGAAATATATCTGGCGCTATGTTAATTGCATCCCGGTTTTGAATTGGTTAAAACACTTTAAAAGCATGTGTATTGTTTGTGTCACGTTCGTTTTTCGCTGTATTTGATTTTCTTTGACACCTCTTACCATTGACTATATGAGGAATCCTTTACTGCGGATGTATGTGATTATTTATAATTTACTTCAGTTAGTGTCATATTCAGTTATAAGTGGGAAATTTCCATGCCAATTAAGTTTTTCCTGACGAGAAGAGTATTGTGTCAGTGGTGTTATTGACATCATGGCTGGACATGCCGTGCCTGTCTCCCAGTATCTGAATCCACCACGTGGGGGTCGGTATGGGTCTCTTGTCACAGAGATCCACAGACCTGCCAAGCTGTTGACATGCTACATGGCTGCATGTGGTATGTATGCAGCGGTGCCATGACAATACCTTCTTCCAGTCTGCCCCCATTTAAAAGTAACCTGCCAAATCGCAGAAATGTTTGTCTTTAGGTGGGCTCGGAATGATTTGGCTGTTAATCAATTAGGCCACGAACAACTATTTTTGTATTATAATGTAGGCCATGCCAATGTGACGGCCGCCATCTGACACGACGGGACCGTGTTCCAGCACAAAGTTTGGTGCAAACGAACACACGTAACTGGTTTATACCGCTTATTTGAACCCGGCTGACTGAATTAGAATTCAGAGTTGGATTTGGTAGCCTATATTGTGCAGCAGGCATGAGAAAATCTCCAAGCCGCCTGCCAGACAACCTAAAATATCGCCGTCTGATGGCCTGGCCAATATACACTTTCTACAAACATTCTAACTTGACTAAAATGAAGGTCTGGAGACACCAAGAGAACATTACACAAACCACCAGACAGATTGCGCATCTGCAACAGATTCAAGTCGGCGATTCAGCAGTCACGGCTCTATATACAGTTATTAATAACAGAATACCTAGCGTTTCTCTATACAGTCTTAGCGTGCAGAGAATGCTTTGGTTTACTTTCGCAAGCTCTAAAATAAGATACGTATTTCTCTGGCATTTCCTTGTTTATATAAGGACTAAGCAATATGATAGATCCACTGGGGGCGATTTAAATATTAAGCTGCACACACGAGGAGTCATAAGAGCGTTTGAAGTAACCCCAAAATCACTGCACGGTGTTATATGTACATCGATTTATGACAAAATGCTGCTTGTAAAAAATGTCAATATATTTTTTTAGAAGTCGAAAGCGATATAGCGTTTTCTTTTTAATAAAATAAACATTTGTGTCTATACCGATATATTAGAAAATTTTGAACATTAATTGCCTAGTCTGTGTAGAACCTTTTGGGAGAAAGTGGGTGCTCGCTCTTAAAGGGACGTATATTTGTAACTCACATCACTGTGTTGAGAAACTGTTCAGATTCCACGTTGTCTGAGGGTTTGGAATCCGAATGCCTTCTTCACCTATTTCTAGGAAATGGTTTTGATTTAGTACGTCTTCAAGAGACACGCGTTAATACTCTATGTGAATTTGTTATTTAGCTAACGTATATGTCCATTCCATGTTTTATTCCTATGTTTGGTGTTAAATGCCGTACCAAAGGTCATTTCCCTCATCTGAGACACACACACATAATACGGACGGAGAATATTTCAGAACTGTAATATATCCCCTTAAGCCTACTGAAGAGCAAGAGGAAAAGAACCTTTCTCCCGCTTCATTAAGACCTACAACATTGACCACAGACAATCCAGTAAAACAAAATAAACCTGTCATTATTCTGTGTACCTTGAATTATACTGATAGAAGATTATCGTACGATGAAGCGCAATGCTATCGTAAGGCATTTTGAAAGTGACCTGACGAGACGTACCCTAGACATGTAAAGTATTGTTCTTGTCCATTATAAATTCTTCTACAGAACACCATTTATACAGAATCCAATCGATACATTAAGATTCCAGGTGCCATGAAAATCAAGCTTGAATAAGTCCGAACTATTAACGTCCAATATCCACTTCCAGAATGTCAGATTAACGGTAATGACAAAATCTCAAAGAATCATTATTTAAAACTTACAACAGGCCTACAGAACTGATTTTTTTATTTAATAACTTTAACTCGTTTGGAGAAAATAAAATTGTTCATTCATTGCTCATTCCATCTCCTGCCCATCCAGTCGGACAGATGGAACAGTGAATACCGAACCATTTTTTAAAGAATAACCACTGTTTGTAAGATATAACCAAAGGTACATGGTTCGATATCAGGCGATGACATCCACAGTTTTTTTTTCTTTCTGAAATTGATTTTATATAACTTAGTACTTCGGATGCCAGCTAAAGTAGAGTAAGAGAAACTCCGAACAACTAAGTCACCTTGGTGTAGATAATATATTTCGGTTTATTGTGAAATCTTATGTTCAATACAGTAGTGTAGTGTACTGATGTTGGTATAAAATTATGTTATGTATAGCAACATAACATCTTTGTTCGAAGTTTCTCTTAATCTATTTTAACCCAAACTGATACTTCGAACTACAGCTATATGTTCTACATAATGTCTGCTACTTGGAAAGAATTCAAACAAAAAAATGAGTGATCTAAATAACTTTGGTAACACATATTATCAGAAGTCTATAAATAGATTTCTGATCTTATAAATAATCTTCAGCTGCGGCAACGAAATAATTCTGTTCAAAATCTATACACTACCCAATATTCATAACAGTCATTTTTACAAGTATATGTACAAATAAAATATATATCCCGCGTGGAGTCAGACAGTTTGGTGCTGGTACAAATATATATGGTGTACAATCTAACAGTGTCATGGGAGCTAACATGCAACAAATGGAAAAATGTATCTTTGTCGTAGTTCAAAACCAACTAAGGTCATAACGAAAGTATTTAAAGTTGAAATGTACATAAGGTTTAAGCTCCCAAACAACTACCAAATAGATTCATATAAAACCAAACCCTTATGTAAGTTTTTTCGCTGACGTTAGCACGCTGTACTAGTGTTATGCAACGTATCAGAATGATTACAGTTGGTATTAGTTAACATATATGTGGAATTCATCACGGTCGTATGTACGTGTTGGGATCTGGTGTGACTGGTCATAACGCCAGATTAAACAGTGCTAGAAATTTAAGCCACACGCCACACAGTGAAGGGCTTGTTGTGCTTTATAGTTGCTGGGAAAAGTTGGTTGCATGGGTAAAAATATGACGAGTCAATGTCTGGCTCTCTATATTTGAGTGTCCGGGCTGATGAATGTAAGTAGGAATAGATAGAGGGAGATTCAGACAACTATATAGGATGATGCTAGCATTGGGTGAGCGTGACGGCCAGCCGGATATCAAGGGGCTTTGATAAGAATGCGCTATGTCTTCTGCTTCATCGAAGTCGACATTTTGTTAATTAGTTCATATAGCGACATGCATTGTCATTGATAATCTTGTCACCGAAATTCTGCCCCGAAGAGACGAGAGAGGTAACCCTTAAGACGCACTCCACACCCGACCATGTCAGTCATTAAATTCAGAGGGCTGTGCGGGACTGGAGGAGACAAGTTACGCTATCATAGCACTTCTCCTATCGTCTAGCTATCAGAACCAGACTCTTCTCAGGGTAAATTAAGTTTGTTACGAATTCCTTTCTTCTTGTTTTTCCTGCGTTTTTTGGTAGCTTTAATGGTAGATGGTGATCGGGCTTCTAAGGCCTTTACACCACCTGTGCACACACTTCCCTTTCGCATGGTTCTCAAGGCGCGTTTAAATTCTTTGTCTTTTTTCAGCCAAACATGCATGTATGTGACCATGTACATATCTCCGGAGCGAACACCCATGATAATATAATAACTCTTTCCTTTTTGGGCCTGAGGACACTCGCAATGATCCCCACCTTTAATCATACCGGTCATTTTCTTTACGTCGCGTCTTTTCAGGGATCCGTTCTTGTAAAACTTTTTCTTTTTCTTGAAGTACATCTTCGTGTATCCAGGGATCGTTTTGACTTTACGGATCTTCATTTTCAATACTGGAAAAAAATGAAAATATAAAAGTTAAAAATTAGTACGCAAATGCTTGAGTTGGTTATCTCTCAGCCCCTGGTAATCGGGAATCAATAGATCTATTGAGTACAATATAGGCAGAGTACAAAATGACCCGACCAACTTCATTCAGTCTAATCTATATTATTTACAGAACACTTTGTCAACAGTTGACTATCAACCACTTGAACAAGCTCATGAAAAACTAAATTATTTATTATTTGTAATCATACATTTAAATGTGTGTATCATAAAGTTTGAATACTTTGTCTCTATTTTGGGCGAAAGGGGTCCAGCAAGACCTAAATCAACAAAGACAGACTGATAAGCGGCATACGCCACTTTTCAGAACAAATGGATAACGCGCGTGATTTTTATTTAGAAACACAAATATGTAGTCATTACAGAAGAACCTTTATTTATAATTTAGCCAAGATGGTTATTGTAAAAGTGCAGAGCTATGTGGTCGGATATAATCAACAGAAGCAGTGCTGTGTAATAGAGGAGAAGGGTAGGTTGGGCTGTGTGGGCCCACTCTCTCTTCCTCTACTGACACCGGTATACATCGCTCTCTGGCTACCCCTGAACAGCTGATCCTGCCAGACATACAAACACAAACGCATGACAAGACGGGCCTTTTAGACGAAGAGCACATGCTAGAATAACAATTATCAACAGAATTAGAGTGCCAAAACAAAGAGGCTGGTGTTTGACATTTCTAACTCCAAATTGCTATAAATGTCTTATCAAGTCGTCAGCTCCACGTGTAGGCTCATGTCAAACTCCCGATTGCCTTCTAAAAGCAGTCTTGTTTTCTTTGTTCATACCAATTGGTGTCGGGTGGTGTCTGGTGAAACTATAAACGGTCCATGTTGTAAATGTTTCCAAGTTCAAACTCGTTCATACCATTGTAGTTAACAGCGAGTGTTTTTGAAGCAAGGCGTGTCTGTCATTGCCCGCCTATGCAGACAGAAACCTTTAGCCACCAATCTATTTAACTAGGCCTATACACTTTTAACATGTGAATACAGCCTCCGGTGTCCTGGTTCTCTCGCAGCTAAGGGGCACATGATGTCGATTTGTTGTGGTGTCCTGTTTTGTTAATGTTTTGTTAATAGTTTGCCCTGTCTTGCATGTTGTCCGCGTCGTTACTGGTGGTTTCCTTCGCCGATTGGGCTGGTACGCCATCATTTAAGTGAAATGACATTGAGTACGGCGTGAACCCCAATCAAACAAACAACTCATTTATACGTATTTCGGTATGAGGAAGTAATTGTTTTGGGTCAACCGGTATTTCTCCCCTTCTGTTTAGCGAGACTTAAGTTTCTCATTCGCCAAGTTATGGTTTTGGTATTTCCATCAGAAAACACTTCGATTCAAATTCATCGCCGTGGTTTTCATTGAGACACAAAATCAGTTTGATTTTTTGTCTTCCGATAACTTTAATTAAACTAGTAAAGGCCCTATCTGCTACATACGTCACGAACAACACACTGTAATTGAAGTTTTCTAACAAGATTCTGTACTTTTTGTTCTTTCGCCCGCCAGCTCGTTTTTCACGAATTCTTAGAGTTGGCAGTGTGCTATTTCTCATTACCGTAGAGCCCCATCATCTCAACAGCTCGTTCATCATGGACCTGATAATAAGCCGATCTACTGTGTTAAAATAGAAGTTTGAATTTTTTCCCCAAACAGTTGGCAACTCTTATTGGTCTGGATAGGCGAACAAACTTGTACACTTGTCACTCAAGTGGTATTGAACACGGCTACAGACAGACGATGACGAAAATACACATCAAAAAGTTACATTCTGATCTTTTAACCATATGTTTTCTTGAAGAAAATCCCTGAGTCCGTCAACTAACCAACCTTTCTTGAGTAGGGAGGTAATAGACTGGCGGTCTACAATTACTTACCCTCACTTAAATAGTACAAACTCTGTACACGCAGGTAGCAGAAATTCAAAACAAGAACTAACCATAACAAGAGTTTTTTTAGTATTACCAATTTACTTAACCGAGCTCTTCGACCATATTTCTAATTATTGTTTGGAAGCTAACAAGACTGTCAGTGAAAAGTTGTGGTACCTTTTGACTTCCAAAATATGGGTAAACAAAAACCCTTGTTTGAGTTGTGGTTTTCTTCTTTGATACAATTGAAACAGTCTAGGCGGAATAAAAGAAGGATTCTTTCTTCCGGAAAAGCAATTATATGTGCGACGATTAAGCCGGGAGTGTTAAACGTTCTCATTACATATATCACATATTAATGCAAGCATGTCGACAGTTGTAACGTATTTCATACAGAAGGCGCGTGAAAACAACAGCTCACTCAGCTCGGGATCTTCTGATTTACGACTGGGAAGTCCCTATCTAGGGATAGGGTTCAGTAACCGTTAATAGAGAAGAACGCAGCCTGCTGTCTAACTACATAACAGAACTCAAGTGCGTCTGTTAGCAGAACACCATGCACGCCAATAAAACAGAGCATCTATAGAATCACCCGAAATACTAAACATATATAGCTAAAGTTTACAAGCACAAGAGTTCATATATCAATAAAGAACTGTATAAAATCCGACAATGCACATGTAAAAACTGATTGGAATTTAAACGAAATGGTATATGAGATCAAAACTGTATAAACCTAGAGGTTGTTTTTGTTCAAAACAATTTAGGAGCTATCTGTTTGTCAATTTAGACTTTTTGAAGGATGCTACCTTGATCAAAATGGAAACCAATTTTTGTAACAGCGAGTATACATAGCTCGATCCTCGTCATTATGTTTTAGTTAACCTATATGGCATGCTCAGTTAAACTGTATCAAGCTCAGTTAAACTGTATCATGCTCAGCTAAACTATATCAAACTGACTCCCGAAATAATTTAAATAAGTAATCATTTTGGTTTCGACTTTCATCACGACTCGCAGCACAGCGTTTTTTTTTAACTTTTTTTTTACAATCTCCAGCAATTTTGTTTGATTAATTATAAAGCAAAGAGTGCATGATATAGGCGAGTGTCATTTCCAACAGGTTTCTGTTCATTCACATTTACTTTATAAAACTAACTTAATGAATGATCGGAGTAGTATTTGATTAGTTTGCCCAAAAATCAAATCTATCAGCGATAAAAGAACTACCGGTACATATAGGAAATTTGATAAGACGACCCCCGCACCACCCACTCCACCCACCCCTTTCCCCGACCATACATAGTAAGACAAAAAAGATTCTTAGAGCACTTGCGGTTGATTTTCCCCTTGAAATGGCATTTCATTGTGAACGCTCATCTGTCATGACGTGCACAGTTACTTCCGCATTGTCCAAAATAAGACGACGGTCTCGCGGACTTTATTTAACCTGAAAAAGGTAAATTCTATTAAATAGCAGTTGTTGACAGCAATATTTGTCTTTTTTACCAATCCTTTTGGATAAGAGGGTATATAGTCACTCCTTTATTTATACCTGACCGATCAGTAACCTATAGCTGAGTGCTATATCGAAACGGGACACTTGAAAAATTTGTTTTACACCAGGCTAGGTGGGTTAAAACAACACGGACTACATGGCGATGGAGTTTCTTATGTACATGCAACAAAATACATGTAAATGTCACACTGACACGATAAACCTGATGGCCATATATTCATTTGTCAACACACATTGCCTGAGAATTGTATTCATTTGATATATGTAACATAATTTAATTTAACGCACCACTATGTATATGTGTTCACCAGTATAAACAATATGGCAGTGGTAACTGGTATTGCACATGAAGCACATACATGTCCCGATACCGTATGTTATACATAGTTATTGTGCTTAAAGTACTTGTTCGCCGGCAACACTTGAAATTCCGGTGGAGCTATTGGTTGTGAGGCGGCCCTGTAATAGTTTATCACTGTAAAACTGTCAGCGTGTAACACGATTTACAAACCTTGGTGTATACGCGATGATACGGCTTACACAGTATGTGGGCAACTGCTTCAATCTTAACCGGACGGAGATGTCGTGGAACAAAAGCAGAGCAACAATACCATTTTAATATAAAGAAGATAAACATCTCATCAGTTCAATTCAACAACGCCATTTTTATACGAAGAAGTCAAACACTTCATCATAGGAATTCAACAATTCCCTTTTTATATGAAGGAATCAAGCACTTCATCATTGGAATCCAACAAGACCATTTTTATATGAAGAAGACAAACACTTCATCATAGGAATTCATTTTTATACGAAGAAGACAAACACTTCATCATTGGAATTCAACAATTCCCTTTTTATATGAATAAGTCAATCACTTCATCATTGAAATCCAACAAGACCATTTTTATACGAAGAAGACAAACACTTCATCATTGGAATTCAACAATTCCCCTTTTATATGAAGAAGTCAAACACTTCATCATTGGAATTCAACAACACCATTTTTATACGAAGAAGACAAACACTTCATCGTCGGAATTCAACAAATCCATTTTATGTGAAGAAGTCAAACACTTCTTCATTGGAATTTAGCAACACCATTTTTATACGAAGAAGTAAAACACTTCATCATTGGAATTCAACAATTCCCCATTTATATGAAGAAGTCAAACATTTTATCATTGGAATTTAACAACACCATTTTTATACGAAGAAGTCAAACACTTCATCATTGGAATTCAACAACACCATTTTTATACGAAGAAGACAAACACGTCATCATTGGAATTTAACAACACCATTTTTATATGAAGAAGTCAAACACTTCATCATTGGAATTCAACAATTCCCCTTTTATATGAAGAAGTCAAACACTTCATCATTGGAATTCAACATGCGCAGAAAGTAAACATTTTATCAGTTGAATAGAACTGAAATCCATGTTGAAAAACCTGAACACCTATATGTGAGAAAGCTTTGCAACACAAAGCAAATAAACAACTCCGAAAACAGGTGAAATTTAAGACTGAGTTAACGTTGCGTGCTATTGGCCACACCTTCATCAGGATGACTGAAGATGATAGTTAGATAAACGAACTTAGACGTTTAGTCAATCGGAAATTCTGTTCCTGTTATCGACGTTTTGCTGTATATCCATTCCTATACAATAGCTGACCGTGTAAATGAGGGCGAGTAGATTCATATTCTATATTTTTACAAGCTAATATAAAGGCCAAATAGATGTTAATCACTTTTTACAAGTATAGCGTTGTTCTTTCAGAAATCTTAATGTTCTGATAATCTGATGTAGTTGGTAAGATTCCTTTAAAATTTCATTGGGAATATGAGATTAATTAGGCCAGATCCCATAGGATATATATATCATAATATTTATGAGTAAAAGATTTGACTATAATAACACGAGCTAAATTTGTGAAAAGCAAAAAATTAAAACCCATGCTCTACAACATTATCACTAATAACTTTAACTATATTTTATTCGAAGAAGTAAGTGATATTCTCAGGAAAATATCCATATTTCAACAAGTCGACAATTCATCGAACAAATTAAATGTTTATATCTGTTACGTAAGCTGTCCGAAGTCATAATATTCCAGTAACATTTTAGTGGTCTTTTTTGCATGGAAAGTCAGTACATAGTGCGTTGTAAGGGTGTTCCAATCAAATTCATTGCTATTCAAGACTATAAATGTTATAGTGTACAGCGGAAGTAGGATGTCAGAGGTCAGTAAAACGGAAGGGAGGTTAGTGTTCTATCTTTTGAAGAAGATTAACTTCAGTGATACATAAATCCTCACAGAATCGTAAGATGGATGAGGAACGGCCCTTATGGTTCACTCCATCGAGTAGTTTAATTGATTTATCTATTTTAAACCAGTGACTAATGTTTGTCAGTCGTTCTGAAGTAACTTTCCATAAATGGTAAAACTTGGTACATCGGTTCGACTCTAAAGTGTATGGCGAATTTCCACAATACAAGACATTTTAATTTAAGTTATATTTTTTATTATGTAAACAAAACTAAACTATATGCACTGAACACTTTGTTCACGGCCTAACCCGAGTTTTTTGTTATGTTATATATGATATATGTTACAACTTTTTTATTCAGTCAAGTGCATTGGTTTCAATCACGGGTGACCCATCTTTGTTGTATTTCAAAGATGATTTGTATATACATAATTGTTTTCTCATCACAGGTTACAATCTTTAGGTTTTTTCAAATCTGCTCAACAAGGCACTTTCTGAATACTTTAAATGTATTTGGTGTCCAACAAAAGGACGCCATCACGTTGTTTTGATTACAGGTAATGACAGGATCTATAGCGCCTGTCTATTTAACTAGAGGGGACCATTAAAAGATTAGTTTCATAGATTAAACTCTGTCACATGACTTTTGATCCCGTGACAGTTGTTACCACATCACATAATTAATGGAGCTATTTGAAGCAGTGTTGTACGCTGTTTGTCTTCCATGATGGGCTTAGTTATCTTTATTCAACTGGGCAGCATAAATAACCATTGATTCTGCCCCGTATAAAGCTATGGTTTTCTCATTCATCACCAGAGATTGTGTCAGAGATATCCTCCACTAAGAGACTCAGGTGATAGGTTAAATAAACACAAATAGTTCACCCCTTAGTTCACATCAAGGCTTGCTCTAATAAGAATAAAAATGTATTTTGTTACTGTTTACCGCCACAATTGGGAACTCATTTGTAAAATAGCGAGTATTGTAACATGCAATCTGCACACTGTTAGCCTTGATAGAAATTTGGATTTTTTTAAATTTAATTATAATATTTTATTTTATTTTTTTATTCAAAAAGAAGTTAAATCTGACAAAACAGATAAGTAAGAGGTGATACCAACAATCGATCTCCTGTTAATGTATTATCAGCGATAAATACCGAACATGCATGGCTTCGTCAAGGCCAGTTAAACATTGCAATACCCCTAGTTTCCATTAATGTGGGTTTTGGGGTAATATTTTAACATTACAATACTTTAGTTTCAATTAATGTGGATTTTGGGGTACGGTTTTATAGGGTTTTAAGGGAAATGACCAATTTCTATCCGTGAAGCTTCGACAATATATACGAGTGGAATTAAATACGGTGTTAATGCATGCAGAGCGGATCAACGCGTTTGTATAAATCTATTTGATTTATATACTGTTTGGGAAAACGATCTGGAACAATTTAAAATAATGTCTATTTTTTATTTGCACAGAAAATAATGTTAGTTCTTTCAAAGGAAGACGAAGGCGTAAGCAAGTGGAGAATTATTGTAGATTTTTCTCTTCAATCGAAACTGTTGCAAGCCTTGTTCAAAATAATGCATCTTGTTTAACAAAAAGAGTTTGAATAGCGAGTTGTGCATGGGTTTTTTGAGTGATAAATGGTCTTTATGCACCCGGATGACCTGATGTCTTAAATAAGCAGCTATGAAATTCCAAACCTCTATTAAACACACATTAAAGGGCGGTAGAAACCTATAAAACTGTTCCACGGGTCTCCCTGTATGATGTATTACAGAGCAACGAGTAAGTTACTCGCTTGTAACTAAAAATAAATAGTATATAGATTTTGACACTGTTGTTAGTACTAATTTATGTTTTGTTTGGACAATAAAATAAATATTGGTCAGTATCAGAGAGTGTTATCCCCAATAACTAAAGTATTTTTAACAAAAGAAGGCAAACCTTTGTCACACTTTTCCGTTGCGTAATGAAGTGCTCTTGGTCCGTTGAATTGTGGGCCATCTATTTAAGACATACAAAGTATGGTCTACGTTTTGTGTTTAATTTTAACAAAACGTTTCCATGTATATCGTCAAGGGTTCAAAGGAATAGAGAATATTCGATACTACACCTGACATGAATCAAATTAAAAACGAAGACGAAGAATACGATCTGACTTTAGATTCCTGGCTGTAGGCTTGTCGACTGTCAACCAGACTACCAATGAATCCCTCGCTCAGGTCAATAAATAAGTGCGTGTGAATTTCCTACAATTAACCACCACTTACCAAATTCCGCTCGACAGAAGTTATCGATTAAAGCCTCGAAAGTCCCGGGCTGTTTGCAAGCTTCACAAACTTTATCCTCATCTTCAGCTGAAAATAAACGAAAACGATGAATAAATAATGAGATAAAACTGGTTTAAATTTTTAAATATTTCATTGAAAGCATTATGCTTTTATAGCATGTAGATGAAATGGAAACAATCAAATTAAAAGATAAAGTTCATTCAAACATACCATGCGGACAAACTTTTTTTTATCTTTTCTTTGAAAGGTTTTCATTAGGAAATTATTTCTGGGATAGATTCCATACCTTTTTTTATGTTTTTCTGTGTAGTTCAGAAAGTGATCGTGTGTACAATCTGCGTTGGGAAACTTGGGTAAAATACTCCCGTTTTTATTCCAGTTATACATTGCAAGAACATAACAGTTCTCTGCAATTAACTATAATTTTGTTCCTTTCTTTTTACATGAAAATATCACCAGATATGACTTTAATCCAGTCTGGCACATGGCACTTTTTCCATTTCGTTCTTTTTCAATTGCATCAACTTTAGCATTTCTGCCTGAGGTATAATTAGTTGACATCCGATGAATCATCTCTTGTTCAAAATAAACTCTCAGAGACAAGTTTCTGGACAGGTTTTAATTGTGAGTTGTTGGGGAAAACATATATTTCTCAAGAGAAATTAATAACAATTTACATGCTATATGAACATGAGACAAATCGGTAGCACTCACTACTCTGGTATGGGCTAAAATAAACTCCCAAAGCGTATATTATAAAGAAATGCAAAAAAGAGTACGTCAATAAAGATTTTTTTCAGCACGTAGCCAGTCTGTTTTTGATGATCTAAATAAATATGCATCAAATGCATAAATCCAGACAGACATAAAAACGTTTAAATTTCTTGTCGTATATTGCTAACTGGAATGTTGGTAGTTATGAACTTTGAATATTTTCTACCATCCATCACGAGCTGTCAAATCAAGCTCAGTTTAACCGAGATTTATGAGTTGTATTATTTTACTGGACGTGTGTTTCAATGAGCTTGGAGGGAGTGCGAGTTGAAACCAATCTCAGCTGTCGGGTCTCATGTCCGTAACAGCTCTACTGTGAAACTGAGAGTTTAGTACATATAAAACCTAGTCAAAATTTATATTTTTGCCGAAACGGCCTAAAACCCAGACAGTTATATATCGGTATATAACAAATATATTTAATTTTTATGTTTTTGGGCCCTATAGATATATATGCTGAATATATATGCCAAAAACAAAAGAGCTATATACGTTTTTACAAAAAAAAAAAGTTATGCATTCTAAAACGGTTAATTTTCTAAAAAGGCTAGTGGATTACACGCAATGTTTTCAATTTGAAATGTTTAAATATATATTTATACTCTTGGCAAAACATATACACATATATGCTCAGCTATAGGAGTCTATCGCCTTAATAATAACAGGTCATTTTACAAGTAAACGTCCAACAGTGCAAACCAACGTAAATCATTTATCACAATATCATATACTACTGGTGAAAAGTACACAGCCTTTCAGAGCGTTTTATAAATAAATTCGTAATGATGTTCAAAAGAATACGTTCCTTTTGTAAGACTCACTTTGCTTTTTGCAATAGTCTATTTTAATTCGTTTTTAGTATCCTTCCATTAGAGAGATGAGACAGTTGGATTTATGCCATGAACAACTGGTTAACATAGTATTCTCCTTGGGGTGTTATGTATCTCTGAAGTGGGCTCGTTTATGATATAGCGATATGTAAACCGTATACAGGTATTTAGGTGCAGGCCGCTAGTTAGGAATGACTGTTGTAATGTTGATATATGAACTGTGAGTATATGTGTGGGCTATGAGCGACCTAATAGTGGTGTATCCACCTGCTTACAGCTCAACGTTCGCAACACTTCCAAACGGGCTTAAATACTTACACAAGTGTGAAAACACTAAATCACGAAAAAAAAAAACCGACAAGAAACACAGCTGCTGCTACGAGAGTTACGCCACTGCTCAATTTCTAGCTTACAACTGACCCTTTATCTGCACACAAAACAAATAGCTTGAAGAACTCTTGAAAATATTTAACGATTAAAAAAAGAAAAGATTAGATTCTCTCCCACACAATATATACCCTATTGCTTTGCGTGCCCTATATGTGAGACCTAGTAATTGTATGTACAACATTCGTATTATTTAAAAAAGCACGCAATTTTAGTATAATAAAGACATAGTATGAACAACTTTGCCAAAAAAAAAGAGTAAATAAATGACAAGAGTGATTTGCAAACTGAAGTGATGTGTCCGGGAATGGTTATAAAAAATGATTTCCTTCTACCCCGACTTAACCAAGCCTCCATATAGCTATTATGTAAGAATAGAATTTTTTTTTAGTGAATTAGCATCGGGCTGAGAAAATATCCTCTCTTGAACATATTTTCATTTGCACTTCTTGTATGTGTTAATATGTCTAATTGATTTATTGTAGGACAATAACGCAAGCGATGAACACCAAACATTAGTAATCCTTTAATTAACATTCGTTCACCAGAGCACATAGCATGCTGTCTAATCAGTACTAAGTACTTGTTGTTTGGTATTTAGGGCCATAACCAAGTGATAACTAAATCATATCGACTATGGCCCCGTAAATCTTCCGTGTTTCTTTGCACATCTGGTCGGTAAAGATGCAGAGTTTGGTGTTGATATTCTCTAACCCGTATCCACAAATAACAGCTCCTATATGATAGTAATACGTTTAATAACAAATTCATTTAGTAACGTTTTAAACATAAAATTGTGAAATCGTACATTTTAAAGGGAGTTTTTAATGTAGAAAGAAATATAACGATAACCTGTTTTGTACAATTTTTCTGTATATACTTACTATTTGCCAACTGTTGTGAAATACACAGGTCGTTATCCACGGGGAATTTATCACATCGTACCATCTCGGGCCAGGGAAAACCCCAGCGGTTCATACTCGATTCACATTTTGATTTTACGGCTTCACACAGTGAGCGACAGGGCCAGATTCTCCTCTCCAGACAGACGGGTGTAAAAAGGGAACATAGGAAGAGTTGAGTGTCCGGGTGACAGCTGATTCCAAGAAGAGGGTTCCATGAAGCGGCCTGTAGAGTCACTTCTCTCAAAGTGTCGTGTTCCAGAAGGTTCGGTAATCGCATTTGATCATAGCCGATGTCATTACATAGCGATAAATTAGCAGGGATAGCTACACATTTCTTCTGGTTTAATCTACTGCTTAGCATTGCCCAGTTAGCATTCCAGTCATTGACATAGCCTTCCGAGTAGGGGATACCAAAACATTGGCTGGAGAAACAGTTAATTATCACAAAGAAAAACACAAGACCCATATGGATTCGGCAAGATTCAACTAAACTTCCCATATTAAACATAAATACATAACCTGCTATAGAAATAATGAGTTAACTTTTCAACTCCTGTTCAACCCAACATCACCGTTACTCCATTTGAGGTAGAGTCAATCTCCTGGAGGCGTTGGGTCTCTCGACTAGGGCAGTATGAGAGAGCGAATTAACTGGAGTGCGCTCTTAAGGACGGCCTGGCTCAGCCTGCGCCCCTCGACCAATTACTGCGAGAGAAAGCCTTGTCGACGGCGGCTCCTTAGAAGCCAGCCAACTGTCAATCAGTCAATCCATAGACCGCTAGAAACTTATTAAACCTTACAGTCCCACCATAGTATATTACATAATAAGTACTGGTAAATAATTATATGGTCGAATTGTCCCGGTGAGTGGTCATCATTTATGAAAGAACGAGACACGGTTGGTGGTTAATACTACATTCTGCTTAGGTTTTCACAACTTATAACTGTTGATCAATAGACCCCGGACTTAATTATAAGGCATTAACCCACAGAAGAAAGTGCTCACGTCAATCCCACGCTGACCATTGTTAGGCAGACGGAGTGTCGAGGCTGCCATACTAACAGTTCACATGTGTGAACAACCATAACGCTATAATTTATTGTAGCTTCTAGATAAAAATGAAATACCACTCCTCTTCGTGACAGTAAAAACAGGGACCTCTGGTTGCAGTATATCCCAGTATAATAATGTGTTTGGCCTGCACTTGATCCGTTGACTGGTGACTGAAAATCACCCTTAAGCACTGCATGAAATCGGCTTGTCAAACTCACAAGCATACTTAAGTAGTTAATCATAATAAACTTGTATATTTGAGACTTGTCGTAAAAAAGTCGGCCGCCCAGACCTTCAGGAGACCTACCTTTATAATAGTATTAATGGTCATTTCACCCTATATATATATACGTTTCATTCACCATTAAAATGCAGACGAGAATGTGACGAGAAAGTTACCAACAGTTTACTATAGTAACCACGTCTTTATTGACAAGTTAATAATACTGGATATCGCACACATTTCCTATACCCGTCATATAATTAACAACATTTTCCTTAATCTAGTGATCGGAAAAGTGAAATTTGGAATTAGATTTGAATAAGCAGCGAATATCATGTATTTCATTTTATTTTTTTTTACGGACTTTACTTTTGAAGGGAGCTGCTATGTTATGCATGTTTGTGAGATAAATAAATATATATATTGCTGATAAACGATAGACTGGGGATCTAGCTCATATAACGAGTTTTTATACACTGCCTGTATATGCCTATATATATTTACGAAAGGCTTGCAAGAGAAATAATTGATTTTTGTATTTATTGAGAACGACAGCTCTATATATATCTAGGTAAACTTATTTGTTTATCGTTTATTAGACATCATTCACTACAGACACATGTGTCTAATTACAGTGATGATAACAGTATATAACATTCTATGACAGAATAACAGAAAATTAATAAAGAAATTAACAGCTGTGCAAAAGACAACGTTAGCACAAGGTAAATGATTTAAAATATAGATCTTTATACATTTGTTCGTACAACCATCAAATGGAACAAAAATGTCAAGTTTATCACACAACTCGTTGAAATAATTTTGACATCTCATTAAAGCCGAGTTACTATATGGCACAGAATTCTACTTTTCGGGGGTAAAATAACTTATTTGGACGAAGATGTATTGTTGGTGCATAGTAACACATCTTACTGACTAAATAGGAACAATTATAAAAACTATGTACACAATGATGTAAGAACAGACAGTAGATGGCTTCAAATGTTTGTCGTTGAAACAAAATCTACATTTGAATTCGAAACGCAGGCCAACATAGCTAAATAGTACACCACTTACAGTGTATACCTATAACAAGATAACAGCTTTTGAGAATTGTCCCAAAAATTTACTCTCATCTTTATCGCGAAAAAATGTTAATGCAGGAAAACAAAATAGTTCCGCCAAGTGATGGTTGGTCGACGGAATCAATCATAAATTTAACTGATGTTAAGATAAATTCCAGTTTGGAAAATGTGGAACAAGTAATTGTTAAAATTCCCAATGAAGGACGACTGAACAAGATAAAGATGTAATAAAAATATATATATATATCGTTCTCTGCTTTTGTTTTTGAGCTCCTCAAGGTGTTTTTTTTGTCAAACTGCATGTTATGCGTAGTCCATTATTTTCAATGTTACTTTAGCATCATTAATTGTATAATACCACGTAGGTGAAGTGTAACAACTGTTTGGAAGTCAATGTGACATGTCAAAACTGAATTAAGTCGATAAGGTGTTAAAAAAATGGTGAGAAAAACGGCTGTTGTCTTGACAGCTGTAGGTGTTGCTGGACTGACCAGGTGATTTATTAACTAGCTCTTGTTGATGGTGGCGCTAGATACTGTGAAAATCTGTCGTTGCGCGAGTGGCCAACCAAGGGGTTTCTGTCTCCCTACAGTTACTGGCCCGGGCTATCACAAGTTCTGAGGAGACAATTGATCACAAAGAAATATTATAAAAAAGACATGACCTGGAAATTGTAAGTGCGTTTTAAAAAATAAAAAAATATTTTCGCATGCACTTATTCAGAATGTTATTTTTCCCCACAAAATTAAAAATACAAACCTATATACGACGTTTCAAGATCCACTCTGCTCACATCCTACAGGTAAGTGTACCTATTCTGTCATTATATAAATAACTTTCTGAAATCTTAGCTTCAAATAAATACGGATATACGCACATGTATTCAGTTAAGTCTTTACTTTATTAAATTTGTAGATAGCAGTAAACAAGCAAAACATTGAATTGCGTATGGATATTTTTTAGTTGATTGTTGTGATTATTATGGTTATAAAAAACATAGCTTACTTTTTGCTTTTATGTGCTTTTTTTATGTCACGGTTGGACAAAACAGATAGACGTAAGCTATAGTCGGAGTTTGTTGGAGAACCGATCTATAGAGCCACCGACAACTTCCCTCGTATACATTTTATGGTCGATAGAGGGGAATTGTATTTGAAAACTGCATGAGCAGAAACGAGTGTGGCCTAATGCAGATTCGGACTATTTAATAGTGTTGTTTGTCACTGAACGGAATGGAATGAAAGTTAGCGCCATGATAGAGGAGATATAAAGGCCATGACAGAGGAGCTATACAGACAAAGCTGGCTGATAAATACGGGGTTTCTCTTCACTTTGTCGAACTAAATAGATAAATGAAAGGCGTTGAAACTGTTATATGTCAAGGGTATTTTATTTAAAATAGAATTAAACGTAGATTTTGCATTGGTAGTGTATTGTAGAACCTGGAAACAAACATCAGGAGAACTAACACACGGTCTTCACAGCTACCGGAAACTTAACTTATATATATTTTTATAAAGTGTAATCACACTGGCACAGGAATATCGACTAATTAAAGCCGATAAATAATCTCATGTTCTACATCAATCCTTAGACAAGTTTCTAGATAGACCTGAATCTCGAGTTGTTCTGGATAACCTATAGGCGCATCTCGAGAAACGATCTCAGCTTATGTTCATAATGAAATTTGGTGTAGCATTGTAACAAGAAGACTTGAGTTTAAAAGTGCTATACTGCAGAATTTCGGCCAAAATTCGACTGAAACGAATTAAACCGGGTTTTCTATATTTTTCTAGTATGGCCCAAAGTAGGCCTATAAGCTTTCAGAAAATATCAACCTCACGAGAATGTGCGATATACGGTACTAAAATAATAATAAAGTTTGTAAAATCTATAATGCGGTATCCCAGTCAATAGGGCGAGGTTTCAGGGGCCCCTTATAGGCCCCGCGGAAGCTCTGGAAATGAGGAAGGCCGGAGAGACGATCTCTTGCTTATTTTGATAATGAAATTTGGTGTAGCATTGTAACAAGATGCCTTGAATTTAAAGGTGCTATACCGCAGAATTTCGGCCAAAAATCGACTGAAACGAATTAAATCGAGCTTTCTTTATTTTCTATAGTGTGGCCCAAAGTATAAGCTTTCAGAAAATATCAACCTCGAGAATGTGTGATATACCGTATAAAATAATAATAAAGTTTGTAAAATCTATAATGCGAGTCGGTCGTGATATAATTGAGGTTAGTACACCAAATCTGCCTCGGCGTAACCACGTGTTGTTCCTATATATAGGGTTATAATGAGGAGGTATTGTGCAACAAACGTTTGTATTAATCAAAAAATTAATCTTAATCCGCCACTGATAGGTCTCTGAGATAGAGGCTTAATCATTTTAGGTACAAGGTTTGGATATTCCTGTATGAGGAGACTTTCAAACCTGGTGCTAGGCTGATCATATTGTAATACATTAGGAATAATGTCTCCACAGCTACTAAAAACTTATCTTATATATATATTATATCGTATATGGGATACACTGAAGGCGTCCTATCGGTCCAACTGAACCACGACGCGCCCCAAAGACTGTTAATTGAAATAAGGATATATATATATATATATATGTAGCCCATGCATGCAGAGTGAATTTGAAGATGTAGATTTTTCATTGTTATCACATTGCTAATGTAAACAGATACATGAAATTCAATATCCCGGTTAGAACATTTTCCTTGGATTCTTTCAGCAGAAATGTTGAAGAATGATATTAGTAAGTGAAAAAAACTTAAGAGAGAGTTTGTCTACTCTTTAAGGGGCTCTTAATCTACACTGGTTACCTTGAAATTCTAGCCGATGAACTATAGGCTAGAGAGATAAAAGCCTACAAAAGTTGTTTCATGGCGCATAAGCCTATATTTCACGGTCCCAATATATATAGCTTGATCTTCATGTTGGCTTTATTGAACAATAAAAGTGATTCGGGCGAAACCGGAGATGGTTGCCACACGCGGGCTGGTTGTCACAGTGCCTATTATTTTGGCTATAGGGGGCGCTGCTCAATATAATGCCACATAATTATGTTGTTGTGCTGTACTTGGCTGATGAAATCCAAGCCGCGCAATCATTTATAACATTTATTTCGACTATTGTTTGTTTTTCGATATCGTGGGAATAAATTTGATTTATGATCATTTATGTTATTACGCGTAGAAGTGTTGAGTTTTTGATTGAGGTAATTGTATTTACGGAGAATGCTGTTTGCGGCCAGGCTTCAAACAATGGCAAACGCAGTCAGTAACGAAAGGTGCTGTGTGCCATCGATATTTTTTCAATATGTTCGTGGTAGGGTTGGTTGTAACATCACAGTTGGGACAGGTTTTCATATGAGATAGCCCTGTGGACATACTGTGGCTTTTCCAATGTTTGGGCAACTTTATTTTAAGTTTAATTAAACATAAGTGTGTTCAGTATTTACTTTAACAACCAATTTAATCATGAAATGAATATAATGCATGAGGCCCGTGGACATGTCGACAATGTGTGAAATATGTCGATATTCGGACAAAAAAACATTTAAACGTAAATAGTTGTTCGAATTACGATACCATTTATTTTAATCGTGAAAACTACTCAGTAAACCTTTGTATTGGTATTTAAAAAAAGGTTGTTTCATGTTGTTTTCTGTTGAAAGGCACTCCAATACTCCGAGACAACTTATCCTGAAGCCTATGACAACGACACTCGCTGTGGGGCAGGTTGTTTCAGTTTAGCAAATTTTTTTAGGCGCAAAAATATCAAATTTTAATTTAAGTTATAAAATAAAAAAAATCAATATATATAGGTACAGATGTTGCACTTCAACTTACTTGGGAACAGATTTTCAAATAATTCCACAATAACTTTTTTTAAATTCCACAATAAATCAGAAATAAGTAAACTTTAAAAAGAGTGAAAAATGTGACAATCATCTCCGGCCTCCCCTACATCCTCAGGTTTGTAACTTACGTTGGAGTTTTATAATAACAAAAAAACTTAAAACTGAAAATTCGGGCAGAATATTATAATGAGAATGTGTCCATTTCCTGTAAGACCTTTGGTCACGCGTTGAGGTATCGACGTTACTCCAAGTCAACGGTAATTTGTCTCGCTACATACATGATTCAAAGTGTTGACTCGTAACATATACTAGTATATTACATTATAAATTATTGGTACAAATTACTAAATGCTGCTGAAAACTCCCTTATATTCCATGTAATAGAGAAGAAGTTAACCTTCTTCTTCCCAGTCTTAAACGCTCCTGGATGTCTGGTCTCGATCGTGTTTTCAAACAGACCGTCAACTTCCATTTTGGTATTGTAAAAACAGCTAGGAGTTCGTGAAACTGATAGTCAAACTTTAGAAACGCAGTTTGAGGCCTTTTCAGAACAGTATAACGGGGAGTGAAAATAGACTGCACATGTATACGGCATTTTAAAACGAAATACTGGTTTATCATCTTACTTATTATGCTCGGTTACAAAACAATAAAGAAAAGCCCTTACACATTTACGTCTTCGAAGTACACATCCTCTCTAAATAGAAAATGGTCGTTACAAAAATATAAATGTTATACGACAGGATATGTAAACAATGTAATATGGAGAAGTAGAAGACGAAGAACACTTTCTTCTGAGGTGCTCTCTATACAACCCACTTCGTCAGTCCCTGAAAGCCGATCTTCCATCAGGAATTTGAACTGGTAATCTGTCCCTCTCACTTGTGGACCCTACCCCTGAATATGCAAAGACAGTATTATGTTAAATGCCACTGAAAGATGTTATGTTCACAGTTGTCTACACAAATAAAAATAACTTGCATGTGGTGTATAATTCTTGTATTTTTGTATTACCACATTCGTATAGGCCCTACATGTATAGGACAATTACCTCTGTTTGCAAGGAATCAACAGTTCAACATACGTCCTGTATTACGTCTAAATTACAGTTCAGAGATGTACTTTACTGTACCTATATATATTATCGTTACTAATAAGCCCTGATTGTTTTCACGTCTCTCATAGTTTCTTTGTTTTATTAACTAATTATTAATTTGCTTGTACCAGGCCTCTTGTGGGCGTTTTTGTCCTGGCCCACGCAGACGTGGTGCCATTTGAATATATTTTATTTTAATGACACTGTTTTAATCAATGAACTAACTTTAAAACTTGTTAAAAGTGAGATAGATAATAAGAATTTGTTAAAAGCACCAATTTTGGGTGCGTGGGGCCTATGTGACTTTAGTGCTACTTGCCAAATTTTATATACCGGTACGGTCTCATTAAGTCCGCCCATAATTCAAAATGCAAGAAACAACAAGAAATAAACCAACAAGTCATGATCGCGTACAGAGAATGAGCTTTAAAAAAAGCTGATGGCATATATGTTCTAAATGCGCGTTTAACGGACATAAAAAAATAGGCCCGTATGGATTAGGCCTACCTAGTAGGCTAATAGCGATAGGCCTACAAAACTCTGCATCTAAAAAGCACTCGGACCTTGGATCTACTTTATAGTGCCTGATCCTAGGTTTATAAAGTCTCTTATTCATGTTTTGCTTACATTTATTTTTTCATGTTCACATTGTCCTTTCAACTGACTTAAAGCAACAGAGGACCTTGGTTAGGGTTCCTTATCCATCGTCCGAATTGAGCCTGTTTCCTTTTCACTACCGTAGGCCTATATACAGTCAAAAAGAAAGGCACTACCTTCTTTAGCAATGAATTAAATTCCTTTCGGTAAATGTGTGTTGGGAAATCTCCGGCAACCACTTTTGTGCCCAGATAAATAATTTTACTAAAATTAATCGCTTTACCACGCGAGGCAGATTTCTTTTTATAGTGACACAAATGAGACAGCTCATTGTATACAGAGAGTTGTCTCCCCTAAAAGTAAAAAAATGATCTCAAGAAATTGTACGAGTTGGATCATATTTACCCTTTCTCTTTTAGGATTTAGACTACGACATACTAAGACCGCTAGGTCAATCATTTTAAACAACGGCCTATCAAATAGTCAATAAAATGAATTTTTGTTGAGAACTTTGCGATCTTTTGTTACGGAGGTAAGGAAAGGAGCCCTCATCAGCCGAGCAAGATGGCTGCTCCCATAGAGGCAGCAAACAACATTTTGGCTTCAGGCAAATATAGAGCTGCACTTGCAGTAATCAAGGGTTTGAGGAATGGCGCGGTGTAAGTTATATCTCAATGAAACCACATAACTTGTTCTGACAGAAAAGATCTGTTTCGTTCTTGACGAAAAGCAACAAGAACCAGTTGTCTTAGCTGCTGCAGAAACCCGTAGCCCTACCGTGATAATGCACGACCCAGTAAACTTATTCCGAGTGGCTCAGACCTTTGTTTTTTCTGAAATTTTAAAATGCCAGAATGCGAAACACATAGATCTGAGATCCACACATAAGGCATTTTGTCAACCCCAGCATAAATACACACCCTTTTAATGGACACATGACGCGTCTGAATTAAAAACAAATTGACCACGAAAATTCTTCCTTACCATTTTACTTTTATTTAAAACAGAAAGGACAAACAATAATCCAAGAATGTTCCGACATTTAACGCATAATATAACCATAAATGCAATTTATTGAAGGCTGAATGATATTTTCTTGATAGATAGACTGATAGTTTTAATGTTTATAAAATTAAATGATACAAAAGCTCCAGCTTACATGATCATAATGTATTTTTCGTTTTAGGATAAAT
>JAVFBZ010160029.1:0-17218 GCA_032466195.1 Katharina tunicata | reverse complement strand
GTGTGTCCCCCCCCCCCCCCCCCCCTAAACATGTGCTCTATGTGACTATGGAATAGGGGTGAATGGGTGATTAGCAGCTGAGTTCACTCTCCACTTCACTTGGCATGCTTCAGTGGCTATAACCTTGACAAGAGCTCTTCAATGACCTTGAAGGATGCTTCACAGTAACTGAGGGGGGGTAATGAGACCTATAAGCACATTGGAACCCTGAGTAAGTCAATTCTGTAATGGTCAGCTAATCGGCTGCCAAGCAATTTCCTGAATACTAGCAGACAACTTCCTTTCCAAAGTTTTGTGTTCAATCACCGTACAGGTTTGGCCCTAAGTACATAGAAATGTTATAGTATTAGTTAACAGCTGGCTGAAACTGTATGGAACCCCCACCTCAAAACCAATTTTATATTTAAATCACAAATTATACCCTCAGAGAGTCTGCATGAAAGCACCCTTAGTTTCAGGTGCTCGAGTATGAAATGAACAAATGAAAACAGAGTTTCAAGCAAGTTAGAATTATTGTAGGCACATTTTGACATTTTGCAACTCCTGCATTTAACCGTATAAAACATAACAACAACACAAATTTGATGGATTTATAACTTCTGGGTATATTGATAAGCAACGTTTTTGAAGTCCATCACAGGTATGTTTTTGTTAGTTCCCAGCTTATAATTGCTGCTTATACAAGTTACGTATAGAACATATTTTGAGAATGAAGCTGATTGAGGTATTGTAATGTGTGTACTCCTTTGGAAAAAATTTCAAGTTTTCCAATGACCAAAACAATAGCAAATACGGTCTGCATCACAACCTACACAGGCGTAAGGTTTGTAAAATCTCCAAAAGGAAGTCGTCCAAAAATAAAGCAGTAATTCTCACAAATACTCCTTCATGACTTCTACTCTTTCATTCAAGTTCTAACGATTAACGCAAATTGTTTCAATTAACGGTCAAATAGATTTGTTCGGATGAGTTTTTGACCAGCTGGGTAGCATAATAGTTGATAATCCATTTTTGACTGTTCCAAACAGTTACAAACATCCAACAATTGCACATAGATAGTCAATTGGGAAGGCTTGTGTAATTTCAAACTCCTGCTGAATTAATATCCCAGCCTTTATTAGGTGACATTACAAATATCCCCTGAGGGCAGAGAGGACACCAGTTTAAGTTCATATCTCACAGCAAACGTGAAATGAACTGTGAATGCTTGCATGCTCAACCTATTTATCCAGTCTTCATTTAATTCAAGTTGTTCCTTATATTCATGTTGCTCCTTTCAGGATTATAGTTTGAGCCCTCCATTCATCCTTACACGATTGAGAATGTCTGAAACTTGATTCTAAAGCTGGGTTTTGTTATGGTCTACCAAAGGTTATTTCACTCATAGACTGGATTGACGCCCATGACCTCACAAATATAAAAAAAAAACAGGAGACAGGATAACCTTATTTGATTAGTGTTTAATGTCATACTAAAGGGTATTTTCACTTTTATGGTGGCTTTGTTGTGATGGTGTGTGGTGGAGAATCTGGATCATGAAACCTGGTAAAAAAAAACAGGACGTGATTTCCCTCAGCCACCAGATTCTTCCCTATATATACATACGGTCGACAAAGAGATCCGAAACTATTCTGGATGGAGCAAAAGGGACTCCAATGTTCAACCAGCTGAGCCACCCTGCAGCCCCTAAGGTAAACACAGGGCCCCCAGGGTAAATACAGGGCCCCCAGGGTAAACATAGGGCCCCAGGGTAAACACAGGGCCCCCAGGGTAAACACAAGGCCCCCAGGGTAAATACAGGGCCCCCAGGGTAAACACAGGGCCCCAGGGTAAATACAGGGCCCCTAGGGTAAATACAGGGCCCCCAGGGTAAATACAGGGCCCACAGAGCAATGCTATTTAAAATAGGCCTCCTGATCACGGTATCTCAGACAGCACCAGAAAAAGCTTGTGCAAATGAATCATGGTACGAAAATATCAACAAATTTATAATTCTGGTCATAACACAAGGTAGCTGACATGTTATTACAAGTTTATATATATACATGTACCATTTCTATTTGTCTAGACAGATACCTGGCATTAGCACACGTCCTGAACAGGTGAGTGACTTGAATTTAATTTCATCTCATTATATAAACACTTAGCAGTATATATAATTGTATCACTCCCAACTTAGGCTAAATCTATTTGATAATTTGTAATAACCCTATGTAACATACAAAAAAAAAAAATTATATCTTCAAGTGAATCTGTTCAATTTCTTTAAAAAACAAACAAAAAAACCACAAAGAGGTGCAATGTGAAGAAATTCCAAATGATGGAGTTGTCCATTTTATAAAACTCAGTATTTTACATAACCTTATAAACAATAAAAGTGTAATTATTAAATTTGTTAGTTTAATTGGGGTTTTTAATATGCCATTCTTAAGGTTCTTAAGTTTTCACTCACAAGACAGCATGTCATCTCAATGGGCTAAGGAAACCACCCTCAATGTCAATGGCCATAAAACATAACACAAGCTTTACTTTAGACAAATCAGCCGCAAACAAAAGAGCTACCTGATGCTCTTTTTTAGCTCAGAGAGCACCAGTACACAGGAAGCTTCCTCTCAACCACCCGTAAGTGAATTTGAATTATTAAATATTATATTTTTAGTACCATGCACCTGGCATAGTCTGATGGACTGAAATAGTATCATAAAGACATTAGGCTAAACCAAGTGAACTTTGTTTGACATTAAAGGTTAAATTTCAGAGGTAAAATTTTCTTCACAGGTGAGTTTTTAAGTTAAGTGTATTTACACCTTGTGGTTATTTATTTTAATTTACATCTAATTAAAGATAAGTAAACTTTGTATATTTGAATGCAGGTGTGAGGGATGGATATGCTGATCAGGTGAGCTTTGAGATGGCTTAATTATAGTAAATCATTAAAAGATTCAGTAAATAACTTGTGCATGAATAAACAAAAAGGCAGGTAAGCAGAATGATGAGGACATCAAAACCGAGTGCTCTAAATAGTCTAATGATTTGAATTTTGTCAAGGATGAGCTGTTATCGGACATTGTAGGAGCACTTTTTTTTTTTCACTGTACAGGTAAATTTAGTACTGAAGTACATTTAGGATGTCAGTGTTAATCTGTGTAATAAAAAATATATACATAAACAGCTGAACAATATCTTTTTTATTGTTTATAATTTGATTTCTTAGAACACAAGTGTTGACTGATTGGACTTTTAAGCAGTACTTGAAGTTATTTCACTTTAAGGTTGGGGGTAACTACCCTCAACGACACCAGCGACAACACAAGACAAGGACAGAAAGCTCCAGCCAACCACTCGCTGAATCACAAAGTAAAATAGAATTTGTCCACCTTACATGCAGCATCTAGATTGCCAAATTAGGTAAAACAAATATATATATGTCAGCATTTTTTTCTATATTAAATTTTTTTTAGTTTTTGGTTTAGAATTTGGTGAAATATAGTTTGTTTTCATTAGGGTATTTATAAGGCATAAATAAAGCAGCACATTTGGATGAATAACATAAAGATAGATAATGGAAATTGAGCATGTCTGGAGAGGTAATTTGAGAATTTGTGCTCGATACTCCTCACTGGTTTTACTCAATGAAACTAACACATAGTTTGCTAGTTCTATTGTCCGCCTTTAATACGATCGCTTTATAACAGGGACACAAGATATCCTCTGATACTCCTTTTAAAAAAAGTTTTGTAAGCTTTCTTAAGAAAAACGGTAAAAAATAACTGTATCTTATTTTTGGTGTTTCTTAACTTGTGTCGACTTGTTTGTTGTAGGTATTATATAGGTATAAACCTATGTCGCCATCAATTAAATTACACACCTTTTGACATCAATTTTGACAATGCCTACTCTACCTATATTAACATTTTATCTACCTGCCTCATGCTCTAATACTTTAAAAGCAGAACACATAAATTATAAAAGAATTCAAAAAATAATATCAATTTACAAAAGTTGACAAAAGTGCATATAGTGATAGTATTAAACCATGTACTAAAAGTAGACATTAAACTATCTGGTCCAATAAGCTTCAACAGAGGATTTGTTTATTTGTTTGTTTTTGTTTGTTTATCTACATCACCGACAAAATAGAAGAATCTACATGACAGTACATGTCCAGGACGCAAAACAGGTCACAACAAATCTGCTTCCAGATGCCCGATCAGCTCAGAGAGCACCAGGGCACAGGAAGCTACAACCTACCACCCACACTTTAACTGAGCATAACAATCTTTTATAGTCTATAGGTTTAGGGTACACAATTGAAAAATAAAATAGGCACATATAAAGATAGTTAAACTGAAACTACTTTTCAAAATAAATTTTGTATGAAAATAGTTAAATAGCTAAGTTCATATTTTATTGTCTCTTCTAGCAATAATTTGTGCATCTTAAATTCTCAACTTTCATTTATTATTTTGTTACTTAAAAATTGAACTCCTACAGTGTTGTTCTGGAAAGATTACATTGGTTTCCACAGATTGAGTAACAATGCTAGACAAACAAACACCTGTGTATTAAGTACAGGTACGAAGCAGTTTAAATACTCAATCAATATAACTGTAACAATGAATGCAGATAACCTTTCTACACAACTGTTATAATATATGCTGAACAAGATGTTGACATACCTATACAAACACACATCAAACTCTCCACATGTGCATAATTAAATCCAATGCATATTCATTTCATTACAATAACTAATCAATAAGCAGAATGGGATATTTCCGTGATGATATATATATATAATTGTTTATTCCTTTTAACTAAATTTCCTCTACAGTTTTGTTTTGGAGTACTTAACCTTTATTAATAACATCACAGGATCAAGTTGACACGATCATTCCAAGTCCACCCATGTTGCCCCGTGACTGTGAACGGTCATGTTTTACGCTACACTCAAGGTTATTTCATTCACTGAAAGAAGTGTCAGTGTGAAGACTGACTAACTACTTGGGATTTAACAGCATGCCCATGAGTATTCACTTTGTTTGTTCAGTTGGTATTTCACTCATGGGTCATCTCACTTCTCTGAGGACATGTAATGTTCTTGTGTGTTGGTGGAAGACCAAGCCTGGTTAAACACAGAAACAAAGATCTTCTAAGCCTTTAGCTTACTTTCCTTTCAGACACTAGCCCTCTGTCAAGTGCAGTACATCTCTAGCATAGACACGCTGTCTTTGCTTTATAGAAATTGAGGAAAATTATTTTTCCTACAAAGCAAAACATTTCTCATGCTATGGTTGTGTTTAATATAGTGCAGCAATTGGCTATTTAATCGAGTAAACAGACCTCATATAAGTGAAATAATATTGGGCATGGCATAAGATACCAATCAATAACAGACACCAAAAGAAGGATTAACCTTGCAATAATGTACTTAAGACTTGACTAGAAAGATGACTTTTGAAATAAAATTCCAAATTAACATTTGGAGGTACATTAGGAGAATCCGCTAGTTTTAAAATTTCACATTATAGTGTAATAAGTAAATAACATTTAAAGTATAAGTCAAATTAAAGTAATGTTTAAACAAACAGCGGAAGAACATTAATTTTAGCCCAGAATCAATTTGTCATTGTCTGGGATATTTATTTGATCATCAGGTACAATAATTATTTTTATACCTTTTCCGAGAGGGTATTTTTTCTGATTTACATGAACGCTCCAGTCAATTTACCTGTAGTCAGAATTCATAGGTTGAATACTGTTGCAGATTTATTAGTTCGAGGTAATAGAGCACAGGTAAGTTCAATCAAGATGCAGCCACCTTGAGCTCCGGTGAATATCACCTGCTCGTTAACTTCCAGGTAAAAATGCTGATCAGTCAAGCGCAGCTTTGTCATACCTCCAGGCTACAAGTATCACTAGTTTATTGACATTACTGTAACTAGTATCAGCTTGTACAGGTAAGAGCCAATAGAAGGCTAGCTAGTGTTTGAAATCACATCATTCTACCTGTCTGTGATGTGGCTTATCTTGGCTAAACACTGATTTGTACACAGCCTCTTGATGGCTCGCTGTCAATTGTAGTAACTGATACCTTGTCTGTACTGTGAAATACCTTGACTTTTACCATAAAACACAACCTATTCTCGATCTGTAGCCCCGGACATGTATGGACATGGTGGGAAAATTCTAATTTTGCTATTTCTGTGAAGATTTTTTCCTTCCTATTTAAATATATATAGCTCCATACAACACGCATATAAATAGAAAAAGTTGGTATATATATGTCTTGTCATGTGAGAGGTAATAAACAACAATTATACCTTAACTGTTGACATGAGGCAAAAACTACGTGATGTTTTTATTAATATAATAAAATATTCAGGACCCATTTCGGATAATAGGCCAATAACAAATTTCAGATTATTTAAGGTGAGGTGAGGTTTTGGTGAGGTGAGTTGGTTATACAGTACATATACAGGACGAAATACAAGACAAAAATCAGGACGCCAAAACAAATTGGTTTATCAATGCCCCTTAGCTAAGAGAGCAGCAGGGCACTGGAAGCTCCCAATGATGGGTGTGTTGGATGGTTAGTTGAGCGATTGATTGATTGATTGATTGATTTGATTGATTGATTAAAAACATTATATGACTGATTGCATAAAAATGTACAACTTCTGATTAGCAGATAGGCAATATAAGTATGCACCAAAGACCTTTTAATTGGTTTATTTACACACATGAATTGAATAATGGGGTTGATACCACAACTACAGGTACTTAAAGTCCTAAACAAGAGGCTGAGAAAGGAGATTGGACCACATGTCACAAGAACTTCATGTACAGCATAATTAGATGTTATAAAAGAGAATATACAATTCTAGTTAACTTATACACAATCAAAATAAACATAATTAAACATATACATATTTAACTAATGATACTCATTTACATTCACTTCCAGTGTATAAACCATATTAATAAATGCATATTTAGCAAAACTAGGTCGATCAGAACTAGCTCAAGTTAGTCGATATTGAGGAAGCTTGAAAGACCTAAGGATCTAAAGACGATTCCACTTACACGATGGTCTGCAATCCCAATGGACTTGGGCACCAAAATGGGATAGGGAAAAAAATCAGATTCTTGATGCGTCTTAGCTCGGGGAAAACTTATTTTTTGATTTAATTAGTGTTTAATATCATACTCATGGGTATTTCATTTAGTGGGCAACTTTTGTGCAAGAAAACCCGTAAATGGATAACCTGTCTAAAATACCTTAGGTGGACCATGGGGCTTAAACCAATATCGAATATGGTGAAAGGGGACTATAGCAAAAGGGAAGTTCAACCAACTGAGCCCAACGTGGCCCAAATAATGCGGACAGGTATCAGTGGAGACAAATTGGTGTTCTGGTACCAATATCTGATACAAACCCATAGACCAGGGGACGGTTGCTCAAAGCAGTCTTAAATTTAATCCTAGATTAGATGACATCACGCCATGTTGAGGGCTATCTCAAATACTACTATTAGTGATGTAATCTGGTATTAGCAGCTAATACAACTTTTAGCAACCGGTTTTTGGTTAGTACCTAATCACCAAAAGTATAACTAGGTTGATAAACACCAGGTGAAAATACAGATGTATTCTAGTCTTTTCAGTCATTTTTGTGTTAAACACAGCCCCCCCGAAATGAGTCTAAAATGATCAGTGGTCAATCCACTATATTACTGATAATGTGAAAGCAGTACAGATTAATGGGTCAACTATAGTCTGACCCTAGTTAGTGCTGGAGTCATCGAACATTGACAGTGATGAATTGTCTCTAAACAAACTAAGGCTCCTCTTTTTTATACATCAGCATGAATGATATTAATCAATACGTCTGTGGAATTACTGACTGGATAAGCTTTTTAAAATAGTGAAAAACGGCGGCAGTATAGCACTTGAGGTTGTCAGTTTTCTCACAGTGGCTTGAGGGTATGGTGAAAAACCACACCACATTAACACTATATATAGATAGAAAAAAAGTGGATTACACACGGCTGAACATAAAACAAACGCCCGCAGAAAACCACTGATTAGCCTGACCTCTGATAAAAATACTAACTTCATGTAAATGTCGTGGGAAAAATAATTAACAATATGGTAGCACAGTGATAGTTTTTTATTATTTTTTGTTGGTTGTGTTGATTTTTTCTCACTTTATGTTAAGGCTTAGTTTACCAGTGGAATAGTACCTGTATATATAGTAAATATAACTAACCCCAACTCACACAGTGAACATCTTATATTAAACTAGGCTGATCCAATACATACTATATTCCCCATTCAAATATCATCAATTATTTGTTTAATGTTTATGCTCAGTTATTGTTTTTTGTCAGAACCTTATATTCTTTTTTATTACAGACGATGTTGACAACGGAATAAGGCAGTATTATTTATAAAAGTTATTTGTAAAATTTGTTATTTCAAGGATTATACTGTTATTTGTAATATGTTATATTACAGAGGGCCTCAGGGAAGAGCAAATCATAATTTGATTGAGTTTACCCTCTATAAATAAAGATTTCATTTATTCATTCATTCATTCATTCATTCAGTTGAAATCTAGTGGCAAATTAAAATGGGTTTAATACCGTGTTTCAGGCTATTTCACCCATGACTGTGGCAGCCATCTGAACCAGGTGTCTGTTTGGTTCCGAACACATCTTGTTATTTAAGTTGTCATTGTCTCCAGACAATAAACAAGACATGTGCACATGTTCAAGTTCAAGATAGAACCAGACCTTCAAACTCAAATTTGTTTACATAGCCAATAACTCCTAATTAAATATATTATATTTGATGGATGGCATTAAAGATTTATCAATCTAGATTCAGGACATTGTGATCTGCGCATTAGCAATGAAGTTTTTAAATAATGTAAAAAGCACAGCAATTAACTGAAAATGTATCTTTTCAATAACTCCTAATCTTTAATGAAATTCTTCATACACCTCTTACAAACGTTTTTGGCATACACAGTTAAGAAAAAAAGTGGTAATTAAGAATTGACTTTTTGAACTTTTGAAATTAATAAAGTTTCTCATGCATCTCATTTCTTTTCTACTTTCCTTTAAAAAATAAATCAATAAGTCAATATAGTTGTAATTGAATGATTTTACACCTGTTCTTTTCAAAGGGTTCTATTTTTATCAGTAACACCTGCCTGTTAAAATCACCCAGTTAACACTGAAGTTTGTGTATAATACAATAGTGGGAAATAATACCTCTGTCAACTGTATCTCCAACAGCTGTGTCATTTACTTTTGAAAAAAAAAGACAAATATTCAAACGAAAACTAGGTAACTGTGGGTTTTTTTTTTTTAAATTGAGGGCAGTGATATTCAGTAGAGTTTTTTCAGAACAGTTGTTATGTTGGGTAAAATATAAAACAAAAAATTTCCAGACCGATGTACTTTAAATGGGCTTAGATAAATGTGTAACTGTCTAATCCAATCATGTTAACAATTTAAATTAAACTGAGGTCAAGACATTTTTGAGCTAAATACAGGTAAGGTAAATTTATCCATATTCAAATTCGCACAATATTCAACAATATCGCCCAAAATTAGTGTAAAACGTAATACTCAATGGTTTTTCACTTTTATGACGATAATGTGTGGACTGTTGGGTGGAAAAGTGTGAGGAAAAACTTCTAAATGACCAACTTGCGATCTCTGCGACCATCTACAATCGAATACCAGTAAGATTGACTGACAGTTTCAGACCAGTGTGGTACATTGAAGAGTGACCAACAAGGCAAACAACTCCAGGCTGAGTCTCAAGCACAAGCAGTTATACTTGATTTCCTCATTAAAAGTATAACTAGATGTTTAGTAATACTTTTTATTATACATCGATGTTATGAAAAATAACAAACAATTCTATCTTATGTTTATTGCGACTTTCAGAAACTACATTATGTGTTACACGACTGAACATGCTCGTTAATACATAATAAATTAATATCCACACAAAGTTCGTCATCAGAATTATTAAAAGGGCATTATTATATCAGTGGTTTATAGTTGTGCGTAATACAGGTGAACAAGGTGTGACCTCCTTGACCCCCAGAAGGTATAAAACTGATTATGTAAATATAAACAACACATTAACTCATTTTATAGCTCATTCTCAACAGGCTTCTTTTACTTATGCATTTTCATGGCTGGCAGTTATAATAGAAAGGTTCTCCTTAATTTCAACCCCAGACATGTATCAGCATCTTTATTCAGCCTTGTTGAGCAGGTAGAAAAAAACACACACAGGTGTATGTATGTAAAGGTAAGAAAGTAAAGGTATGATAACATCTTTGTCTGATAATATGTAATAATTTTATTCATGGTTATAATTATTCTTAAGAGGAGCTTGTGACAGGACGACATTAGCTGAATTATGTCATGACAAAGCTAGACAAATTCTCCAGCAATCATCTTGATAAATAACAGTTATTAGTATTCTCAACACTAGTCTATACTCATCATATTTGCTTTAAAAATATAACCAAGAGTCAACATTGATTTCATGTAATAGGATAAATTGGAGTTTAACGCCATGCTCAAGAGTATTTCACTCATAAGATTGATGTGTATTCCAAGAGGAAGCACTGACAGTAAAACAAACAAATGATGTGAAGTCACTTTAAGCTAAGTATGGATGTAGGCTAGAACACAGGGCCCTTTAGCCAGAGGGTTGAAATGAAATATTAGGCTTAATCACAAGAAGATGGACATATTTACAGTTATTTACTATTCATAACGATAATTAATGTATAGATCTGACAGCTATAAATCTGTTTGAAGTCATTGATTTGATAAACAAGCCATGTTTTCGTTACATATATAAGTTTATACATATATTTCAGCCTTAATTAACAGCCGTATGTCTGTGCAAACTGGTAAATATGGTAATAGTTACTAAACAGGGTTGGTTTATAAATAATGTTTGTTTGATTGGGGCTTTACACTGTACTGAAGGTTATTTCACTCAAATGTGGTATGCCAGTTCAAAAGGTGAAGGAATCCACCTTCAACGACTCTGGCAACGTTCGAACACGCCACGAGACAAGGACAAGACACCATTACAAATCAGTTTCCTGATGCCCCTTAACTCATAGAGCACAAGGGCACATTTGTCTGGAGATTCTGAAATTGCATTTGACCAAAAATCGAGATTAAACCTCATGAAAACCAGGTAGACTTTCTGTTCATCAAACCTTTCACACTTAGCAACAAGGCTTCCGTTGCTTTTTCAACTAAGCCGTTGCTATTGCAATTAAGTCCACAGTTGCAACACAACCGCATGCAACAATTCTTGTAATGCAAATGTTTGCGTGAATCACACAGCATGCCTGTTATGACAGTGGGCTTAGTACAAAAGGCTGAAGTAGATCACATCAACCGAAGCGAGTGTGTGCACGTTTCAGATTCAGAACACTAGTCTATCCATCTTAAATCTAGAAAAAACACACTCCATGCCCTTGACCTATCAGTATTATAATACATGCAAGAGACATTATTTCCACGAGGCGAATATGTTCTTGTTAATCTAATGATAAGGCCATGCATAATGCAGGATATACAGTAATCAATAATGTGTACTGCATACAAAAACATGCAAAGCAAAATGTCAAAGTTTTCTGGTCTTTCTTTTCCTCCGACCGTTGCCAGATTCTTATATTGAACACTTCCAATTAATGGACAAATGAAGGGACTTTAATTGTTGTAAACCTTTCAAAAATAAACTTGACTTTCAGGGCTTAGATTAATCAAAAACAAAAAATGGCACAATCATCTGATCATATATGATTGATAAATAAACTGAAGCCCAGGAGTGATGAACTGGTTCAATTCAAATCAATATTGAGAACATGTAACCTGAACAATTTAAGTTAAGATTCAGAATAGTGGATTTTTTGTTTGCCTTTTGATTGATTGATGTTTAATGCTGTGCTCAGGGGTAATTCACTATAAGTATTATGAAGACTGTGTATTCCTACCAACAACAAAAAACGTGAAACTCTTGCAACCGAAAAATGTCATCTTTTCCAGCCTCAGCTCTATTTAAAATATAATGTTACCCCATTTCCAAGTATGAATGTAAGCTTGAAACATACTGCATGCCCTTAGTCAGAGGGCTGAGATCAATCAATAAATATATAAATTGAAGCAACCATCTTTCTCCCACCCAATCCAAGGTGAAATTTGTTTAAACAAGTATACTAGAGCTAGACAGCACAGAGAGAGGAGAGTTCAGAAGGTCAATGAACCACCCGGTTGAAAACAGCCTGGCTCAAAGAATAGTGGTTAGAAAGATCAGCTGATCTGGCTTAATGAATATATATATGGATATACATTTATATGTCTGAGTGAGATAATAAGGAGATGTTTGTTATCAGCTAGCGTAGAGTGGTTAACAATTTCTGGATCCAGGAAACCTTCAGAGTTTGTTCATTCAGACAATGAATGAGAGTGGGACAGTGAAAAGAAATCCTTCGATTCCAATATGACCTAGTTTCTCTTTTTCCCTCTGAATCAACTGAGCATGACTCGACCCAAACCTTAGCACTCGGCTGCAGCCAAGTCGACAAGCAGAACCGCCGCGCCAATAACTTACGCTTTGATGAAGGAGTATTGATTGGAAGTCTCAATGCTTAGGCGGCCGTTATGCAAGATCAGTGGAGGCAATGTGATACATATACACTCGGCAGACACACAACTCTAGCGCTATTTTAACAGTTCACCTAAAGATATCGCTTCTCCGCTGGGTCCCTTACAAATTCACAGGGCTAACACATATTGCATTAATACTACCTCCATCATTAAATGATTGATTTTATTCACAAACCTCAATTCATAAACTAATAGGAACTAATGTTGTTACTATATCATCAGCACATTTCCCAGTGGGCCAGGATATACTCAATACCAGCAGGAAAAACAAAAATGGAAACTGGATAAATAAATATCCATCAATTTAAAAAATACACTGACCTATTTTTTTAAAAAGTGTTGGTGGGTGCGGGAGGGAGAAGCAGACAATCTGGGTTTGATTTGAAAAAACGTAATATTTATTGATCTACACAGAAACAAAAGGACAATTATCGCTAATGTCTTGAGCAATAAAATACTGTTTTTGGTGTCTCTTTCAATGTGTAGAGAGAAACATTTTTTATTAGGTTTCATCTTGCTTTGCCACGAATAGATAGACTCCGGTTGAACCCTATCCAGGGCATCTGTTAGTCAGTTGGTACTATAACTTTGAGGAATGGGATATTAATTACCAAATGTAGTAAGAATTTATCTGAATGACCAAAATCTCCATTTACAGAGGGTTAACTTTTAAGGCTCTGTATCTCTAAATAAATAAACTCATACGTGTTTTGTATCAAAACACGTTGGTACCAGTAACAAGATTTCTAGAAGTTTTCAATTACTTAGGGTTACTTCACTCATATGATAGAGCTGATTCCTTATCGCTAAAATAGAGCAGCTCCAAAAACAAGTCTTGGCTATTGAAGATGGTATGAGAGAGATCCTATAAACATAAGCAAACAGAAAGATCAGTCACATAGAATAAGAGAAACTCAGAACAAGGAAGCCATGTTTGGTAAAGAACAGTACCAAAGAAGAAAAGAGGCTTCAGCCGTTCTGATGATGGAGTAAGTCACCTCCGAAAGCTTAATATAAAAATTTAAAACGTATAAAGAAACATGTCTAATCTTAACATCATCATTCTCTCTAAGCATTTATACAATTATAAATAAAAAGTGCCACAAAAACATGAATCAATACACAATTAGCTTACATGCACTTATATTGTATCTTGAGTATATTGTAAGAATTTATGCCAAGTCCTGTTTTTCTCAATTAAATCTGGATACTGATTGAAACTAAGATATCCCTTTATCTTCAAAAGAGACTCTTCAATTTCAACCTTATCCTTGTATCTACAAGACAGTTCTACTTTTTTAATATCTGCCTGTCAAAATAACTCATCTAAAAATCCAGAATATATGTCCTAATATGTGAATTTTTCTAATTCATAAATATTTTTTTGAGGGGAGCCTTTGACCCAGATTGTCACATTTGATTCATTAGTTTTGCAGAGGCAATTCAGATAGGCTCAGTTGACATTCAAACTTGTCTAATAAAACTGTAGCAAGGCATCAGGGCATATCAAGTAACTAGGAGTATAGATAAAAGCCCCAGCTGGGGAAAGATGACATCTGTCCTGGGCACACGCTGGTCGCACGAGCTGCACACACCCTAGGCAGGCTAGATGATGTAAACACAGCAAAACACTGCAGCAAGCATGCCTCTGTTCTACTGATATAAAACACATTTAATAGCCTAGCATGGTACAGTATGTCTGGATATTTTATAACCCAGCTAACAGCTTACTCAGTATGTACAAGTATACAAAAGGCTTGAATCTAAACTTAAAATATTTTTACATTGTTTGTCAACCCTAATAACTAAAAAAATGGATTAACATATTTAACTTAATTTGTTTTAGTATGTTTTAAATTCTCGTTATGAAAAGCTATTCGTATTAAACCCACCCCGTACCCATCTTTCCACCAATTTCCAGACAAATTCTTCCTTGATCTCTATCCTTTTAAGTTTGAGTTTAACTGACAGTTAACATGCAAACACAGAATTCATAACAATTTAATAAAGATGAATTTAAGAAAAGATAACATAATTGTATCTTTATTTTTCTCATAAAGTTCAACTAAAACCATGTTTTCAGTAAAAGCTCTTGTAATTAACAGACTTATTCTGGGCCATGTTTTATAGTTGTGCATCATTACTTACATGCACAAAACAGGACATAAATTGTGTTTTAATTATTGTTTGGATAACGTTCTCCTTACACTTTGTTTTACAAATTTGTAAATATATTCAAATTTTTGTTCAAATATTTAGACAATTTATTGCAACATAAGTTTATACAAGTTATTAATTTTATGTTTTTATTTAAATATTTTTCAGATTTAAGGTATAAATGGGTAGGTGCTGGTGAAAATTGAGATGATGTAATCAATGTGTACATTCCTAGCTTGCTCCATATTCCTTCTAGGGGAATCCTTATTAGGTTCACCCAAAGGGTAGAAAGAAGCTCTGTCTGTGTCCCTTGCAAGGGCAGATGGCACTGGGTGGAGGGGGAGGGATGGTATCAGAAAGAGGGTTTTAAGGGGCTCCACCAGGGGGAATTGATGATCTCTGTCATAGTAATTGAAAAGAGTGTTTGATTTAGCATCAATTGCTTAGTGTTTAACAGGATATTGACATGGCAGTGGTACCAATGATATTGGTACTGGACACATGCTCTATGGTCAGCTTCATTTGACAAGGAACACTTTAGAGCTGAAATGTGAAAGGAATCTAGGGATAAGAAAGACTATTATGGGAATTTGTCTGAACCAGGCATAAAAATGTTGGCCATGATAACTTACATGTACTGTAAGCATGGTCATTTTCCTTCTCTTTATCTATCAAATATACATTAGAATTTGTGATAGGCAGCTGTATTTAAAGATGAGAAGCATTGACTTCACATTTGACTCGATTTACAGGATATTCACAGCTGAAAATCACTCCCTGAAGTATCTCTTCAAGAGTCTAACACGGAAAGTTAGACTTCTAGTATACTTTCTCATCTTTATTTCCAGGAGAGCAAAGAATAGTCTGAAAATTTTAAAGCAAGATTAAGGGACAGAGAGTAATCAGTCTAATAAAAACATGGAGCCCAGAAGAATGACAACTCCAAAAAGGCTGAGATGGGGAGGATGAACCCAGGCCTAAAGCTGTCATAGAGTAGGACAAGACTGTGGAAGGAAACAGATGGGCATTTGTGTCAAACAGCCCCAGGCTCTGGATACCCCAGCTTTCCCCTGCAAAACCTGACCCTAATTGCTGCAATCAAAGGAAACATTCAGGCTGGGTTCAGCTGCTGTGGAGGGAGGGAGGGAGGAAGATAGAGGACATCCTTGGGGAATCTTACACTCCACATGGACACTGGAGACATGCTAGCAATCTCTACCAACTCAAAAGTGTTTCTTGACAATTTTCACCCTCTCAATTGCTACACAAAATCCCAGAAATGAATAAGTGAGGTGCAAGTTGTGTTTAATATCATAAGATATTATACATAATGATAAAAGTTAAATTGTAAAAAAAAAGTCAACATGTTGTATGTATAGCCTTGTTGGTTTTTTTTTCTTATTAGAACATCAAAAATACAGATAAATCTTGAAACACAGTAAATAGTTCATATTTTCCTCTGTAGACCTGGTGGATTTATTATTGACTATTTTTACTTCTTGAAACAACAGTTTAACCCCACCTGTTCCGTGCAAAGGCTGTAATGGTAAGGGTGGGTGTCAAGGTGGACACATTTCCCACAAATAATACTTATTGGACAGACACTTTAGTATAGATCTGCAGCAACTTTATCACAAACGAACCCAATATTATCTCTTTACATTGTAAATCTTCCAAAACTAAGAAAGAAGGATTCAAAATAACAGAAAGTTCATCATTAAGAAATTGTGCATGTTGATGAGCTAGGCACTTGTCACAGCATTCCTGGCACATTAGTCATGAAGAGAAGGGGAAGCAGGGGAAGGGAGATGTGCCCAGGACAACTCCCTGGATATCATTGCCTGTGGAAGGCAGCAAGACACTGGGAAAACAATCATACATCTTCACTTAAATACCATAAATACCCCAACCCTTTAGTCTTTTTCTAACACTATTACACAGAAGGACATTATCTTAAATGCTGACTTTTCACATGAAAACAAATGATTAATACATGTTTGTGTCGCCTCTACATTTGTTCTGTGGCGTAGAACAATTTGTTGAAGAGTTCACATTTATGCTGTCATACTTAGCACAAGAGAAACATAACCTTGAAGTAACTACACATAATTAGTTTATGTCATATAACTACACATAATTAGTTTATGTCATATAACTACACATAATTATTTTATGTCATATAACTACACATAATTAGTTTATGTCATATAACTACACATAATTATTTTATGTCATATAACTACACATAATTAGTTTATGTCATATAACTACACATAATTAGTTTATGTCATATAACTACACATAATTAGTTGATGTCATATAACTACACATAATTA
>JAVFBZ010160018.1:0-11945 GCA_032466195.1 Katharina tunicata | reverse complement strand
TTATGTCAGATGTCAGGGTGAATGAGACCCTTATGCCCAAAAAAAGAAATTATGTACAATAAAAATGACGCACACTTACTAAGTAGATATGAACAAGCTTACTTTTACCAAAATCTGTAAAAAAATTCTACAAATTTAAATATTAAATGGTGACCTGTACAGTTTATTAGTAGTAAATTTGTTTATCACTAGACATTGTTATCACTAAATTCACACATTTAATTCGACACTGCTAAAAATAATTGTGATTGTCAATTTGTCATTCACAACTTCCTTGTATACAATGCACCTCAGACGAAAGTTACCCTATTTTATTCCATGTATTAAATTGAAAAACCATACCACAAGACATGCATGGTTATAATCATGAACCCTGTATTGGTTAAAAGAGATGGCTTGTCAATATTTAAATACAATTAACACCTTTGCTCTGACCAGTTTATGATCTTCTGAATATGTCCAGATACTACACAGACATTTTTGGTAACCAACTATGGACACGGAGTTTGGCGTGTGTTTGTCTCACAGTGGACGATTAGATAAAAAGATGTCTTTAGCCAATCCCTGTTCACAAAGTAATGAAAGGGGGCAATGTTTTTGGCAACAATGGAAGCGCGAACAGAAAGACACTTGGTCTTCTATGAAACTTTCATTTGTAGACATTTAGTTTTTCCCATAACAAATTATCTTTTTTTGATTTTTTAAAATTCAACATTGAGTTTTTCATAATTTTTACCGCCCGATGTTCCAGAGTACAATGAACTTCTATAAAGCCCTGATTAGGTATAACAGGCTTTGATTTTATATATTTTTGTATAAATGTAGAGAATTAAAGTTTTGCTTGCCTCCTCCGGGATTTGAACTCGGGTCTCTGTCTTTATTATTTTATTTTTTACAGAAGAGAAAGATACAATATAGTAATTACTATATACTCGCTATTATTTTTCACATATCTACCAAAAAACAACTATGATATATGTGCCAATATGATATTACTGGTAGAACTGAATGCATCACAATTTCATGTTTTAACCATCAGGAGTATCGTACTGATCTTTTTTTGTAATGGATAATTTTTTCTTGCTCATGTGTACAGCCACATTATGATGCATTATAGTTCCATAGCCTCTATTTAGCACTAGAAGCCTCATCTACATCTGTCTTTACCCCTCACATCTGACTGCTGTACATGTATCTTATTACACCTGTGCATTGGATCACTTTGTCAAAATAATTTCACATAATTTATTAACTGACTGAAATGGGAAAATCATTTCTTTTTGTGATTTCAGAAAAGTACCCTGAAATGAAGAAGTTAATGGGCACAGACAGTAATATGAAGTATAAAGCAACGCTGCTGGTACTAGTGAACTTTTTGCTGACATATTTGGTCAGGGATTTGTCCTGGCCTGTGGTTATAATAATCTCCTATATTATTGGAGGTGTTATTAACCATGCGTTAACACTTGCCATTCATGAAATTGCGCACAACTTGGCGTTTGGCCACACACGTCCCATGTCAAACAGGCTATTTGGCATCTTTGCTAATTTGCCCATTGGATTGCCAATGTCAATATCATTTAGAAAGTACCACTTGGAACACCACAAGTATCAAGGAGATGATGAGATAGATGTGGATATACCATCAAAAGTGGAAGCAGTCCTATTCACAAATACCCTCACCAAGTTGGTATGGGTGATTCTGCAACCGTTTTTCTACGCTCTGCGTCCACTCTTCGTCAGACCGAAAACTTTAACAGGACTAGAAGCTATAAATGTAGCAGTACAAGTGCTATTTAACTATTTCATTTTTCAAACATGTGGAATTAAGTCGCTGTCATACATGATTGTTGGCTCTCTGTTGGCTATGGGTCTGCATCCAGTTGCAGGTCATTTTATCTCCGAGCACTATGTGTTTGTGAAAGGCTACGAAACCTACTCCTATTATGGCTGTCTTAATTGGGTCACGTTTAATGTTGGATATCACAATGAGCACCACGACTTCCCAAATATTCCTGGCTGCAGACTTCCTGAGGTATGTTCATCTCTATGCTCAAGATGCCATAGTATTGATTTTTGTTACAGCTAGAGAAGTCTGTTCCTCTTCGCTAAATTCGTCTTTTATTCACTTCACTGAGTAGCTAAGGCTGTCTGTTGGCTATGAGCCACAGAACTATCTCTTGGATGATTCTTTTTCACTGTAACCCACAACTTAAATTTTGAAGGTGATCAAATATTCAGCACGCGTACCATGTAAATAATTTTGTGGTTCCACATGAAATGTAACATTACACCTTACATCATCCAATATTTATTTACTAGTTATTGGGTGTTTAATGTGACTGTCATGTTGTTTTCACATCGTATTAGTGAGCTGTCTTGCTGTCTGTATTTCATGTAAATAGAAGAGAAAAACTTACAAATCACATTACTATGTTACAATATCCAAAAACAGAAGAATGAAAGTAGTTTTTTTGCATTCCAAAATGTTCAACAAAGATACAGCTCTGTTTATGTGGGAAATTTATTGAAATCATTATTTTTATGATAGTCTTTGATTAGTATGTAATTACTGGTCTGCTGGTTTGCTGGTCTAACTTATACAGATAGTTTGATAATGTGATATCAGAAAATTATTCTTAAGTGTTTTATGAAGCCTTAGTTAATTTACCAAGTTAGTAACAAACAATCTTTTGTATTTGTAGGTACGTAAAATTGCCCCAGAGTTTTACGACAACTTGCCTTGTCATACAAGCTGGAGTAAAGTCATATGGGATTTTATCACAGACCCAGATGTTGGACCGTATGCCAGAATTAAGCGCAAAAGTACCTCCAAGACAAGTGCTTCCAAGAATGGAAAGATCTCCAATGGAAGTGAGACAAATGGAAAAGTGACCAACGGAAATGGTCTTCTTCCGAGTAATGGATCGAGAAACAACGGCTATCCAAATGGAGATGGACATGTTATCAAAAGCCACTGAGGTAACAGTTGCTAGGGAACGTTTGGTCATAATCTAATTCTAGTTACTCTTATGTAAGGTCCATTATATCCATGCAGGGCCCTCTCCCCCTATTAGTCCTTGGGGCAAAAGCTAAAAATGGCTTAATATAGGAACAAATGGCTCCAATTTTTACGAAATCCTGGACCTTGTTGTACCCAAACAATTAATTATAACTAAAAGAAGCCAAATATGGCTCATAAAAATCTGTAGTGACTAAAATTTTTGCTAAATTAATTTCTTTGGGGGGAGCTGGCCCTGTCATACCCTTCTAAAATTATCTTAGACTGAGACAATCGTATGTTTTTAAAGTTTCTAACTATTATGAAGTGCAATTTATACTTTACACTTTGTTGGTTGAAGACATAGTGTTAGCCAGAGGGGTGTCTCGGTGTCTTTGAGACACCCTGTGCAATGTGCAAAGACAACCAAAATGGCATAGTGAGTAAAATTGCAAATTGAATTTGTTAGATTGAAATTGATATTATGATAAATCAAAGAACAACGATTTGCATGTGTGTTATAACTTCTTCATTAAGTCATGTTACCCCGGATAATAACTGTATTATTTTGGCAGTTATGCTTTACATTTGTTTTACTCATGTTCATTGTTTTATAGTTTTGCCAAGGTTATGTTTTGTTTTTAGTTTACTTATTAATTGGAAAACATTCTTTATAGTACAGTTTTAAAGACACTGTTTTCATGTGTAGTATTGATTCGGTCCTCATCCTGTATATTTACAATAATGACAAAAATGTCACAAAAGTCAGTATTGTCCAGAAAATATACACTGCTTACCTAGAATAAAGGTTTCTGTAGTTGATCTATATTACACTAAAACTAGCCAGGATGAATTGTTTTAGTAGAAAGAGTAACATTCATTAAGATCAGTTTTGGTTAATTTTGCAGAGATAGATATTTTCTATACAATATAGGAAAATGCACCTTCCTAGACTTGCAACAAATGTCATGGAAAGTTGAACCCTGCCTTCGTTGCCATCAGTGTCTTTCTATTTTAAGAATTCATTGCACCAAGTTTCATGTGCCTCTTAAGCCAGCAATTATCTGTTGAGATAGTGTAGTTCGTTTGCCAAGCTACTGCAGCCAGGTTTCTGGTAGAGATTGTATTACAGGTCACATTGACATACTCCCTTCAGTCGTAGCTATCTTTATGTATCGGTACCTATTGTGATATCATGCATTCAGTGTTGAAGGTGTAGTATTAATATTTTATATGTCTTTAAATTGAACCAAAGCATATATTGTCACTCTGAACTATTGTGTATTCTTTTATTGTTAAAAAACATTTCCATCGATTTTTATGATACTCGAGTTTAACTTTCAATTGATGAGTTACTATAAAAAATATAGAATAAAATCTTAAATGGTTCATTACTCAGAATTCTATGACATTCAAGCTATGTTTGTATGAGTTTGACAAGGTACCAATTTATCTGAATTTTCATCATGGATAGAAATTCAGGACTATTAGAATTTAGAGATAATTCTGTTATTTCCATTAAGACTTAACTTTGCTGCAGTAGACATTAAAACAGTGTAGGGGACACATCCACCTTATGGATCTGCCAGGACAATCATGCTATAGTCTATTCATTAAATAAAAAGATATGTTAGTTTCTTGTGCCACCTCTGAGAGGCAATTAATAATAGTTCTATTTAAGTTTGATTCATACTATACTCCCATTATTGTCCCAGTCAGCAGCCGACTGACTTGACAGTTAGCTTTAAACAAATTGATCTTGGTTTGTTTGTTTTTTTGTTTTAATTATTATTATTATTATTATTATAATTTTTTTTAAGGACCTACTCTAGAATCCCCACCAAAGTTGTTTTATTGTTAATTTTTTTGTTAAATACGTTTTGCTTGTTTCCAAGTTAAAATGTATGTTTATTATTTTGTTCCCTTTGTTTATTTAGTTTTTTTAAACGTTGCATTGGTAGTATAACCCACCATATTCTGTCATTGTAAACAAAAAAAAATGTAGGTTATAAATTTGTATTTATCATTATTATATTGTAAATTGTGTTACTAGGACTTAAAAGCGCATGTGCAGGATTGTTCTGTGTATCAATAGAAAATTGAATAATATTAAGCGGAGAACAGAGACTAATTTTAACTCCGGGGAATTTGTGATAATTTATAGCTCTGCAGAAATAAATTTGTTTTTGCTCAAATATTATTTAAAATTGTTGTAGAATGATGACACATGGGACTATATTTTGTATTAAACCTAAATTTAGCTGAAGATACATTTTGTACAATAACAAATATTTGTGTATTTATATTATAAGTAAGTCTTCCATGGTAACAACTGCTAATATATAAATTAATACCGCCATTATGTTTGGCCTCATTTACACATGTTACATGAGATACATGTTTATGCTTAGACAATCTTTTTTTTTACATCACACCAACTCGACCACCGACCGTTGACAGTTTTATGCAATGCATATGAATACTCGCAGCACTATTACTGCCTAATTCCTAGATGTTGTAATCTTGTCTTAAGAAATTGTTCTATATTGCAATTACGTTTTTCAGTGTATGATATTGTTTTTATCTACTGATGTACAAACAGTGACGAAAGTTGTTTTCAAACTTTTGTGTTTGGACAAAAAAGCTGACTTTCAAATAATATAGGTGGTTGATTTATGCTTTTCAACAGCTTTTAATCTGACATGAAAATATGGAAGTATTTTACGAAATATTATTTTAAAAGCCTCCCTTTCTTAGGCATGGCGTCGATTATGCTATTATGACGTTTTTATGATTTTTTTTGCACTGTTAAAAATAGAAGCTGTGATCAATTGCAATTGTCAACCAGATAGTCCTCTGGATGCTAGAGTGTATTGTTTGTAAGCTTCACCAAGGTGTTTGAGGAGGCGTGGATTCTGTATAATAAATAGTTCAGCTTAATAACTGTTGTTTCTGGCATTGGCTTAGACATTTATAATTGTGAATGCTGATTTGTATCATTCAGTGAACTAAATATTACAGAGTAATGGCTGGTCATTGGGTTAACGACCGTCTTACGCTAGTTGTTCATTCATTTAATATCTGTACCCACAGCATTTTGTTACGTAATTAAAGTTTTTCTCATTCGGATGAGGACCGTCTTAAGCTATTTGTTTGTTCATGTAACATCTGTACACAGGATATTTGTAACCTTATTAAAGTGTGTACATAACGGTTTGCTGGCATTTGATAAGTGGGTTTTTTTTATGTTGACATTGTCATTTGAAAAGGTGAACAAAAACATTATAATTAATGTTACCGAGCCCTAGTGCAGTTCATTGACTTTGAGCATTGCTGCCACTTCATCCGCGTCGTTTATTCTCGAATCGGTTGGTATTGCAAAGTTTGACAATACGTGCAATTATTTTGTGGCAAAAGTGTGTTGTTGAAAATTGTGTTCATTTTAAACTCGGCAATGAAAAAGCGCGTAGTCCAAATGTGTGATGCGCTCCATTAAAATGTACGTATGTCATTTCATTTGATTTCCACTATAGGATGTAATTGAGCATGGTTTGGGCGTCCCAATCAGTGTCTGGTGTGACCAACGTGTGCTGCTATTGCTGCTCTATATACGTCTAAATTAGTCTGTGGATTTCGTCCTGCGGACTCCTCCGTTCTTTCCTGCAGCCTGTTGGATACTTCTGCAAGCATCTGTGGCGCACGGTAGCGTTCAGGTCTATCGAACTCTTCCCACAAGATCTATCGGTTTGAGATATGGTGACCAAGAGGGCCGTTAAAACAATTTAACGCTTGCGTTTTGAAGAAAGTTTACTCTCACATAAGCTGCGTGCAACCTAGCGTCCTTGTGCTAAAACAAGATCAACTCCCTCTGTACCGATCCACCGTCCGATTCCCCTCATCCAGCAGTAAGTCAGGTCTATGTGTTGGATATTGCTCCCTATATGATGAACATCACACTTCCGCCACCGAATCTGTATACAGTAACTGTTAAACGCAGTTCGGAGCAAAACGTATACATGTCGATGTCGATAAGCTAGGAACAATAAGTCGACCTTCCAATCCAGCACAGCCACAAACATCTCGCTGCAACTGAATTCACGCCGATCGCAGACGACATGTTCGTTCTTGCCAGTGGATACAGTTTGTTGCAGTTGTTCGCAAGTGAACTATTTTTCTGGAACTGGCTGCGTACAGTTGTGTCCTGCCGCAGTCAACATGTTCACTCTTGGCGATTGATCATTACAAAACACATGACGCGTGATGCGTCACAGGCGACTGAATGGAGCCAAGAAGGATAAATAATTTTTAGGGTAATCGAACATTGGAGGGGGAACTATGCCTGTATGGCACCGCAAGCAAGCAAGCATGTTATCAACAGGAACCCTCACGGTCTTGCTATGAAGATATAGCCTTCGTTTTAGATAAATCTGAAGCCTTCAGTTGATGGAGCGGCTACGCGAGCCCTTCGCTTGCGCGTAAACGACTATACTGAACAAAAAGGAGCGCTCGTTAAATAATACAAATCGGCGACCCTTATATGACGAAGAATATTTGTGACCGAATCTTTAATCTCTTATGGCGAACCATCTCGGATGAGTGGTATAGCGAGCGCTCGCGTTCTGTAGAGAACGGTTTCGCTTAAAATTTTAAATAAATACACGTTTACGAATTTTAAACAGCTAATATAATAAATGAAAAATTTGCAGAGACGTATAGGCTTCGTGATTAACGCGTGACTGTCGTCGAAATCTCACTTCAATGGGCGCATCGGATACTATAACCCTAATGACACTGTTCAGACAGTGATTTTGCTTTATAAAAAAGAGTATGGGCATGCCTATTTTGGACAGTTATTCAAGAACTTACTAGCACGTTCATAAACCTCAGCATTAGGGGCCAATTCCATAAACCTTTTCTGTCTTATTTAATCTTATTTTCCTGATGAAGTCTTAACCCTAAATGTTTAAATTCAATTCTAAGCAATTAACACCCTTTTGAAACCGACTTCAGTGTGAATCTGACTTTTGGAATGGGCATTGTGTGTTATTGACACGGACATGGTGATTACTATGCTAAGCTACGGAAAGCTATCCAGTGGTGTGTGTACTTGCCATGCCAACGGCATCTCAACAACGGATTCCTTTGTCACCTCGTTCTATACGTTCTATTAAAATTAAATCAACATTAAACATGTATATGTTTTATTCCCGAGTTAACCAATTTAAATCGATTTATGCATGTTGAATTCATCTATAACAGGCTCATATATATCCTCTTTTTATACTTTAAATATGTACGACACTAAGCTGCGAGGACAACAAATCTGTTCCTGGTGAAATTAACTTACAAAAACAACAAGGAGTTATATGGTGCTGTATGCATTTACCGCTCTGAAGACGTGTGAAATAACCTGATTTTGCAATGAAAATATAAACGTTTCAAGTGGAAAAGAACAATAACAGGAAAAATGTAATTGACGTATAGGCTGTAGCAAATTTGTTATAACAGAAAACCCGATCAGGGAAGCCAAGTTGGCATATACATCATCTGTTCTCGGCTTTGTTTATACGCCTATACCCGCATTAGTTCGGCAGGAAAATTTTACGTAATAAAGCGAAATACATCAACTATAAAATAGCAAGGTTAAAACTTCCCTTTTTGGCTTTTCTGCTATATTAAGTTACTCAACAATATAATCGTTGGAACCACTGGCTTTCATTGGCCAAATTACGAGTCACAAGATAATTTGACTACAGGTTTATAATGGCAGACGTACAGTTTGATGGTTTCCAAGGTGATGATTCCAGCTCCAGGAGAGTAATAGGTGCTTTTGTACAGATCATTTAATTTGAGGAATATAACACTACAGCATATAAACCCTATACTGAACGACTTGAATAATGCTGACATAAGCCACCAGCCCCGTATATATACGTCATCTCACTAATTAGTATAGCCTATACAACACGCATGTAATAAACTACTAAATACTAATTAATACATAATCGCTGGCCGCATTTACGTCATACCTAATCCCAGTTGTATTGAATACACTCTCAGCTTGTATTGTTCATACTGAGTTGATTTGTAACTATAACGCTTACACGCTATACCATAATGATCCCATACACAATGTACAGAACATTGACCTTTATCAGTATGTCCAATTATCTAATATCAGGCATCTTTATATACAGTTACCAATAATCTTTATTTAATACACAGATCTATGCATCATATAGAGTTAATTAGTCTTTATCTAACACACAGATCCCATACCTCATATAGAGTTACATAGTTTTTTTTATCTAATACACAGATCCCATGCGTCATATAGAGTTACATAGTTTGTATTTAATACACATATTCAATGTATGAGCAAAATAGAGTTACATGCATTTGAAGTTTTTATTGAATACACAAATTCCATGCCTCATATAGAGTCACATAGTCTTTATTTTATACACAAATCCCATGCCTCGTATAGAGTTACATGGTCTTTAATTAATACACAGATTCCATGCCTCGTATAGACTCTTATATAGAGTTATATAGTCTTTATTTAATACACATAACCTATGACTCATGTAGAGTTACATAGTCTTTATCTAAAACACAGATTCCATGCCTCATATAGAGTTACACAGAGTCTGGTCAAGGATTACCACAAACAATTATATAATTCAGTCCACACTCTAGCTGACTTTGCGTTGCCGTTTTATGGTGAAAAATCGCAAGGAAACTATTTATATTGTTAATGAACGTGTTGGCTCTGCATGTTATAATCCGTACTTGTCGTTAATGAACTATCTATGGAAAGGAATGACTAGTATCCTGCTAGTCATGGTAATTGCAAGAACAGAATACTACTATAAGGAAGCCATGTATGTTGATGAACAGACTGTATTGATTATTCCCTGCATATTTACAATAAAAATTCAGACCCTCTATTGATTTTATTCAGCTTGATACGTGTGCAGGATCGAGTCTTTTTTTTTTTTTTTCTTTCGCCTCATAGAGGGCCCATTATTTTCTGTAAAAAGTCACCACAAAATAGATGGAAAATTTCTGGATAGTCACTTAAGTCTCGTCTGCATTTGTGGTTCCGAGAGACGATTGGGTGAGCAGGGCTTTCGGAGATACGTGTAACACTGCATATATTCATAATTGTATAGAAAGATATTATTGCATGCCTCCATCGGGACTATAGTTGGGCTCTATACACACACTTTGTTTCTTTGTTCCTTCATTCGTTTATTAATTCGTTCATCTGTCCAGTTATTTATCCTATTTATTTGAAATCAATATGTTTTATTTTAGTAGTATGAATTTTTATCGATTGTGAATCTGTCGCAAACATAAAAAACATGCAAAACGGTAAATCTGTTATTACTATCCAACATCCAACGCGCTATATATAATGAGCATTGTATATAGTGTTATTTTTATTGGGCCCGATTGAAAAATAAGACGGTTGTCATTTCACTTGCAGAATGTAATACGATGTAAGCATCCGTTTAATTAAACAACGAAATGGCCTGGTAGACTGGTTCCTCAGATTAATACAGCGAAACCCATCAGTTCATTATGTCATTATGTGCTCTCGAGGCGACCAAGTTAGGCATATAGCAAGAGCAAGTTTTATTTCAGTTCAGTGTTTTTCAAATAGGTTGTGTATTCCCAAACATGTATCGATTCATTTATTATTATTCCCACCAATGCAGTATGTAGTGTACCGACCTTGGTTTATGGTTGGCGATGTCGGCTATACCGTCAGCAAACTTTTCGACGTTGTGCCGTGCATCCCAATCCAATTCATTGTTGTCATTTGGTACGGCATCGCATGGTACACGTGTATTTTTTATGCATTTTTGGGGGGGCATTTTAATAAATGAATTTGGTACTGGGACATTAGTAGGTCTATACACATTGAAGATATGCAGAGGGAGAATTTAAACGAGCCTTTGACTTGTGAATGTCGCACTGTGCATCGTGAAGCTGCTAAGACAGAGTCCTCGCACTACACGTTGAGGCACGTCGGACGCGTATTGTTGTTTCCGCTGAGTTGGATTTAATTATATGTCGATCTTACACTTTCGACAAGGTGTTGTTAAGTTATGGTGCACTGATTAAATTAATCTATACCGCAATTTTCACTTGTTGACCACATTCTCTGGATATTGGTATGGATTAATCATACATTTTCTCTCCTTTGACTGAGCCTGCTCTGATCCGACCGAATCAGGTCAAGTACCTGCGGCCTCGCTATGGTGTTCACACCTATATCGGATCCCGGTGGAGGCAAGCAAAATTTTCTTTCTCTACATTTATACAAAAATATATATATTCAAAATGCCCAGTCATTACAAGGTCCATCACCGAAGTGAATCAATGGACCGTTTTATACAAATGGGAACACTGAACGAGCAGCGCCACAAAGGAAAACGTCACACCATTCCAATAGCGCCACCTAGCTGTAGGAGAACTAAACAGATGTGTATTATTTTTAACCCATACATTTGGTGGGTCAAAAAAAGGCGGATTATATCTTAATCCAGATAAGATTTAGTCCACCTGTCTCTGCCCGTGTAAAAGCAAACACAAGTCTGATCCAGATCAGAACTGGCTCAGGCCCACCAATTTTTGCCCGTGTAGCCGGAGGTGTTTAATGCGCATGCGGAGGAAACTACGTTCTTCAACACTATGGTCTTGCAAGTTTTCTTTTTCGCGAGTAAAGAGTTTTTAATTATCGACGTAACCTTCTGTAAATATTTTATGACTGATATTCATTAATTGTTTTAACTGTGTAGGCTATATAAACCTGCCTAAAGACAAACACGGCACATCAGTACAGAGTTAAATAAAGATGGACATATGGTGGCTGATTTGTGCCCTGACATATTTTCACCTTTCTCTCGGTTTACCAACGCGAAAAAGCGAAAAT
>JAVFBZ010160008.1:5434-17884 GCA_032466195.1 Katharina tunicata | reverse complement strand
AGAATATGGGATAATTTCTCGGCTTTAATTAGTCGATATCCCTGTGCCAGTGTGATTACTCTTGACAAAAATATATACAAAGAAGAACATTGTGTAGGAGTTTTGAAATGATATGTTAAATGGTCAATGAATGGCTACTGGGATATGTCTCGGACAAAAAGAAATGTCTCACGGCATTTTTGCATATTTAATGCTCAAAGTTGCCTGATTCCTTGATTTTTTCTATACAGCACATGTTCATGATAAAAAAATGTAGAATCCAATTTTCAAAAGTTATTGCCAGGACGAAAAAACTGACGCACAGCTTATTATTTCAGACATATGTCCATATAGGTTTACAGAATTTATGCGGAATTTTACTTACTTCCATGAAATGTATCTATGCTGCACGTCTGGGCATGGAGACCAATGCAGTATCTTAAAGCATAAACATATAAGCCTAAAGCAACATAAGTAAGTCCCTGGCATGACAGACACAAGCAAATTTAAGTCACCTAATTTGAATAGTTTCCCATACGATTTGAACAAATAGCGCCAAAGAGGTTGATGTGTACGAGTTTCAAAGATACATATTAAATTGTAGCACAGATTTGGCTCGAACAAAAAACAACAAAAGCTAATTTGAATAATTTATGTGATATTTTTATTATTCCGAGATATGATTTCCACGTTTCACATCTACAGTATATATACAATACAAAAATACAAAAATATATATAAAGAAGAATGTATTATGTAAGTTTCAAAATCCTACGTTAAATGTCAAGTCAGGCCGGAAAAGTTTCCACGACATACGGGCAGAAAAGGTAAAACCTGTGCTATAAATTTAGCGTTACCATTCTTCGTGTTGAAATATGTGTTCTGGTAACTACTGTATTAAGATCTTATTTAAGCAAGTCAGTCTATACGAGCACCGTGTAGATATAGTCATCAGCATTTACTGCCTTGTGCGTCACACAATACCATTAAACAATACCATTTTAAATATATTCACGCTTGTGTTGTGTTTTAGCATATTATAGACGTACATGTGTTGTATAATTAATAAACTGTATTGCTCTGTGGAAAAACAGATTAAGAAAGGGTGTGAGTAAATAACATTACATTTACATTTGAATGAAATATAATACTTCTTGTTTTTCATTTCAAAATCATAATGTAAGTTTTTTTGCAGGCTTTCTGTTTTGAGGCGTGCTATCACACTTCCCTACACCTCAATCTCTATCCAGACGTAGCATTGTAGCACACCTTAATGTTAAATTCATGCCAATGGTGAAAATGGTATGCGCACACTTTCATGCGAAATGTGTCAATCCCAATTGCGCAACACTGTAATGAATATTGCAACATTGTTTTGTAACGTTGTTGTCAACATCAGTGAGTTGTTGCTAAATATTGCACAATTACTTCCTTAAATTAAAATCAAAGTTTTAAAAAGTATTTAATTAGTTTTTCCACAGCTGTGTTCTGCGAACGAGGCCGTATATATACCTACTTCGAGGTACTGTGCCCAACCTGAGTATATAGTTGAAGAATCTTACCCAGGGTTCGAAATTTGCGGTGTTCCGCTGGTCCGAGACAGGGAGTCTAAACCGAGACCAGTAACAATTATAACCGACCTGTAATTTGCGTCTGACACTGGTCCGTCGGACCAGTGATCGGACCAGTGATTTATTTTATGTGTTGCCAAAATTGCCTGAGATCATGTTCAGTAACAATACCACCACAAAATTACCTGGTGGTGTGAATCAAAGATGTTCAATTTATATATACAGAATAATCGGGCTTAAATCAAACAATAATGATAAAACTTCGCGATAAGAAAATTTTGAAAGATTGGCCGCTTCGCGTGTATGTAGGTCATTGGACGGTTTGTGGACTAAAAGAAAACAATTCAAGGGAGATCACTCAGTTTTTATAAATTCTTTTTAAATTCATTTTTAGGGGGTTTTCTTTTATGAATGGTTTTATTTTGGATGACTAATGCAATATACTGATATGCAACATAATGAATCTGCAGTGCATGTGGTTAAAAACGATTGAAGCATTTTTTAAGGGAATATTTTGTGTCTGTCATCATACTGTACTAGTAGACAAGCGCCGACGGAAGCCGTCAGTTGATGTGAATGCTGTGCCCTGCTTGGATTCAAAACCACGCAGCCGCTTGCGGCTGTAAACTTGAACGATCCCGGTTTCTTCGCCAACTTTGGTAACAGCGTTCTTGTTTCAATGTCTCAATCATACGTACACCAGTTAGACTGAACGGTGTTATCAGGCTGTACACAAGTTTCAGTCACTGCATTAGTCATTCTTCGTAGGCCTATACCACGCCGTTTTTGGGTCAGATTTTAAAAACAAAATTCAATATGAAAAATGATTATATCGTTCTACAACACTATTTATTTTTAGATAAAAATATGATTGTCCTAAATTCAAAGATACGGACGTTAAAGGGGAAAACAAGCACAAATCTTTAAGACAACTTTATTTTTTTTTAAATAAAACTAAATTTCCCCCAAACATAAAACTTACAGGGGCACAACTTCAGTATACAGTGGTAACAGCACACAAGTTTTATCAAATGTCCTGCGTTAATTACAGAGATATGGCTTGCAAACGAAACGACACAGACACACATCCAGCTTCGTCACACACGACGACGATAACAATACTCTTTAGCCAAAGGCTGATGAGTAATAAAATAAAGAAAATCAAAGGTGTGAAAAGAGCAATGACACCAGCATGGTTCATGGGGTCAATGTTTTTTCTAATAAGCGCAGTGTCCAGATAAAATAATGCTTTATTAAACAGTAAGTGCAATGCATATCAAACGAGTTATGTGGAAAGATAAGGCTGTGTAGCTATCACAGAACGACGAACAGCACGTTGCCGACCAAAGCATACTTTACACAACAATCGTTCATATAATTCGCCGTTATTGCGTCTTCTTCGTCTACACGAAGTAATGCCTCCTAATCACGCGTTGTAGAAAAGTCAGATGGCAAACTTCCAAATGGATTTAATTACATTGCACGTGTATTCGGGTAATTCCCAGTTAGTTGTCCATGTGTGCGGTGGCAATATGTTTTGTTCGGTCTATTGAGCAAACTAAATCCAAAAACTTTTGTTAGTGGGTAATAATATCTGGTGGCATTAAGTCAGTTGTATAGATCTCGCTCTAGACGATTTTGAAAAGATATGTACAGTATACTCACCACTATTAATCTAACTATTAATCATTGTTCAGAGACTATAGCTTGGTACAACACATCAGTCGAAAGAATCAATGGCATTTACCACCCACAATGAGTTCGATTAAAGCCTAATTAACCGAGTGGACAACATATTGATTGAATTATAACCCTATTTATTTCGATAACTTCTGTAGCTATTGCTACATATAGACGAAATCCAAAAAAGCACTCTGCTCTTTACTTACAATAGAATTCGATAGGATAACGGGCTATCTAAAAATTAATTACTATCTGGTGAAATATTGTCGGTATAATTGTATATCAGTCACGCAAGTGAATATAGCCTTAGGTCATGAGCGCCTCGTGCATGTCGACATGTATAAAGGTATATATGGAGGGAGGATAATACTCTACTCGTGCCAACCATGTTTCTGAAAAAAGAGGATAAAATACAGATGTATTTCGTTCATGGCCTCCCATTCACTGAATTCGGTAAATGTCTATCTGCAGTTCGATCACCAGCTGGTAAAACAAAACAAACTTTCCCCTTTTGCTTATCTGGACAGTTGATCTACACGGAATCTGTTTTATATTTTTGTGTACGCAAACATTATCTCTAACCCCGTGAATGTATTCTTGTACTCTAGCAATTGGTACAACTGACGTTGTTACTCTGTCGTTTTATGTTACAGAAATAAACACCTTAAATATGTACTATCTTTAGGTAAACCAAAATTGCAACGTTGTGAGTATGACGTCATCAGACAAAAAGGTCAGGTTGACCAATCATGTTAAAAGTTAGGAATATACTATGGACCAAGAACTGAACCTGTGCAAGATATCGCTATTAACGATTCGGAATCCGTCAACATATGAACAATGGTCCATATAACAACAGTACCAAGTTATGTGCCGATCTAGTTTACATTGTTTTAAGAATTTTTAAGAATAAAACGAAAGTTCTTTAGCCGAAACCATAATATGAAACAAATACATATCTAATCAAGGGTTGACTTGGATACATATGTGTCAGTGTGCGAATGGCCTGCATGATATAATACACCGATCAATGTGTGATTACAAAACAGGCTGGGTGAACAAATAATACTAACTACTGTGTAATAATTATTGATGATGTTATTCAACCAGTTTGAATCGAACACGATAATGACAGGTCTACTAACGCAGACGAAAGAAGACAGATGACTGTGTTAAATGTAACGACCTATATCTTAAAATATGCTAACAAAGTCCCAGGGACCCACCAAATTCGAGGAATTCAATATTTAGCATAGATAGTAGGCGAGCACCTGAGGTAAGGTGTAGTTCAATGTTTAATGCTTCCGAAAATGATCATGCATACGGTGGATCTCGGGGAAGACCAACAATGTGTTGACCGTGTTGTTTCAACCCTCGGAAAATAAATGTTTATTATTATTTCTTATTATGACGGAAACAACCGGATCATTTCCATTGCGTAATAATAGCAGGTTGAGTAGGCATACAAGCTTATTAATATTTTATTGTCATAACAAAAAGCTTTATCTGTATATTGCTACCCATACACAACAATACTGAGCGTAGTCAGTATTTTTCTCTTTAATTTTCTTTTTAATACCTTTCAGCTGTTAAGCTCATATACAAACACATGCATTTTGTGGACATGGACCAGGCAAAAAAAGTGTTTTCTTCGTCAATACCTGATTGTTTCGGAGTAGAGAGTTTCTGTTACACGACAAAATAGTTCTATTACTAATGCAGCGTCGTTTTGATTCACGTCAAAGAAAGTGGCGACGCGTGTCATTCTAAAATAGAGAATAAAACCAGTCTCATCTGGTATTGACCGGCTATCTTGTTATTTACCTAGAAAGCGTTATCTCTTTTTGCTTTGTGTAGCCAGAAAGTTAACATGTGATTAGATGGTACTGATCACGATTATATCTATTTTTTCTCCCTTTTACAGGCTTCAGATTGAATCGGCCCTTTAACAACCTTTTTTCTCTGTTTAATTTAAGGTAATTTGGTAGTAAAAATTAAGACGATTTCATTCGCCAGCGCCTTGTTTTGTGGAAACATTTCTACAACAACAAGGATGGCCTGTCATTACATTATTGCTAGTATTTTTCTCAATCTGGAGAAAAGTACGAGTCTGTTTTAGTATGGACGCGTCTAAGTCCCAGGTCGACGTGTTCTTCCATTCAAGTGGCATGTTTATGGCTTCAATTGCCAATGTCACAGCTAGCGGTCAAATATAAAAATGTTATCCGGGGTGCAACATTGTTGTGTAACGAACAATTGCAAAATTACTTCTACGATGAATTATTAGTGTGATTCGCGCAAGATTTTGACCTGGTAGGTCAAGGTCACACATAGAGGTGGGATGTAAGTATGTCAAATATAGATCTTGTCAGGGCTACAACTTGTCGTGTAAGGAAGAGTTCAAATGTCCAGTCATATGGACGTAACATACATTTCAGCCAATCCTTTAAAATTGTCACTGTGAAGAAAACCGTCTACTAAATATACAGGCGACTTTGAGATAGAAATGAATATATGATCACGTTATCTAAAGCTCAATAAACATTGATGTTGCCTGCCATTTCATTATAACTCATGCGCAACGCCTAACGTTCTAATCCCATTACATCTAATTAACATTGTACACTCTGGTGGTTTCGCCCTTGGGCATATATTCCTGAACACAACAAAAACAAAACCGTTGGACAAAGTATGTTACACCCGAATAAGTATATACAAATTTGTTCGACTCCCCAAAATACTAGTATAAACCCAGTAGATGTCCACCCTCTTTTTTGTTGTTCAATTTCATATCTTGTCAGTGTAATTATATAAAGAGAACACGGATCTCGTGCTAAGCTCTGGATACGTTTTGATTGGTAATGACACTAATGTATATATCACGGTGACCTAAACTAATCAAATCAATGAGATATTAATATTCGCCCACTGATCGATCCAAACCGACACAATGAATTATAGGAGAACAAATTTACTAGAAATGGAAACTTATAACGACAAGTCACCCACTTTTAAGAACGAATGGCAAATATAACAGTATTTGTAATTGGATTTGTACTGGGTTACAAAAGAGGAAAATGATTGAAATGTCCCTTATTACCCCTAGCGAGAAAGCAACAACCATCAACGTCTTAATCATCGCCACCACGTCCGTTGTTCGACAGAAAAACAAGCTGATTGCATGATTAATTGTTAACATTACGTCTCCTGTGATATCAAGTACATTTCCTATTGCTTGTTTTTTCTAGTCCTTCAGATCCCGTGCGCACCAATAAAGCTTCTTCTCCCTTCAATAAGCTCTATAAATGACGGATATTACAGTAACACGGAGGATATTAAAACGAACATTACAGCAAGGTTAAGCGGGTTATGGCAATGGCTTTTGTAAAAAGACATAGTAAAGATACGTCTGCTCCACTTAAAAAAACTATAGAAGACAACGTAAACAAGATATAAAATTTGTCCTTGAAAATGACGGCATAGTACATAGCAAAAGGTGCATTTCTAAAGACACAGACTTACCCAAGAGCTGAGGTACTTAACATCGTTATCTATGTAAGCTATAAATTGAGGAATCTTTAAAATATTTCAATCACAATTTGGATTTAATTCAAACTTATATTTTGTGATACACACCGATCCTCTTAAAGTACATGAACTTGATGACAACATCGCCAGCAATGTTGTCAAACAAGTCCTTAATGGAGGTGACTGTGTCCACACAGTCCACCAATATGTGTTTGATGTTGCGTACAGTTTCAAATTACACACTTTGGTTCCTGTTTGTCTGTCGAGAATATGCTTTTTCATGAGGTGACTGTGGTCTATACGACATCGCGTTGTTTTCAGTTCAAATATACATTTTGCTCTCGTCAAAAACATATTAAAGTATGGGTTTAACAGTTGTCAAGTTAACGTAGTTAATTAAATTACATCATCACATTATGTGTGTGTCCAATGAATTTATTCTGTGTGTTGATGTCTTGACCGTTATTAGATGATAACAGCAATAAAAGCTTTCTTCTCGTGCATTTGGACCTTCTCGAATAAATTTATTACACCGATTTCTGAAGCTTTGTAGATTTTGCACACAGAGACCCGAGTTCGAATCCCGGTGGAGGTAAGCAACATTTTCTTTCTCTACATTTATACAAAAATATATATAATTTCATATCGGAACGGCTAGCTGGGCATGTTAAAATTGTTGTTTAACATGCTATTATTTTTCCGCCAGATTTCAAGAATGTTGGACTTTGACATTTTCTGAAACATACAGTCGTTCTTTGAGTCAAAAGGAAATGGGAAGGATTTTTCTTTCGCAGCTCTTTAATAGGAAATTACCTGTATGACCTAATTTTAATACAATTACAATAGTTTTAGGAAATATGGTATATTTTGTACAGATGGATTTATTCCAAAAAAGAGAAAAAAAATCATAATTTCACGTAAAAAGTTTTGCGGAAAGTCGCAAACACAAAACCCCTTAATTACAACCAACCTTATGGCTGGTGTTGAGACAGATATATTCTAGAGGACTATGCACTCACTTAGCTATAGTTATATTGAAGTCTGCGTTCAGGAAATTGTGTGCTTTATGGTAGTATATATATGCTTTGAGTATCGGCAACCATATCGCCGCACTCACTGTGGCCGTATTGTTAATGATTTCATTCAGGATGCTTTTAAATCAGGATGAGTAGCTCATCCTTCATTCCACAAGATGCTTGTTTTTGTTTGTAGCTTGGAAATATCAGTCTTTTAAACTAATGAAAACAAAAATAAGATTGGCACAAATTCAACTATAAATACAATGCTTCTTTAACATGCTGGTCGGAAAGAGAGACTTCTACTTTTAACTACACGTAGTTCATCATGGTGTTAGTTACTAGACGTTTGTTAAATATGGGTGCTCATAAACCAGGGTGCTGCCGGATGTCTGTATGAAACAAGCGCCTGTGACCACAGATTTAATTTAAAAGGGCTATTAAATGTACGTGCTAAAACAAGGCACTTGTAAAATAAGGAATAACCCAATTTAAATAAAACATCGCTAACAGTGGCTCCTATTACCAGACATAACAAACCAGATACTTTGACCGATTACCGCGGATTGACAGTGACCAATATTTATCTCTATAAATCCATGGGAATCATGACCACTTCTCTTTCTCGCCTATATTGACTGCAATATTCAGCCGACTCTTGTCATTAATTTATTACAGACTCCATCTCTCTCGATGTACGGAGATGCAATATGGCATACCGTATTCGGTGAGATAACTCAATACGTTTGACACTTTCTTCAAATTCGTTGTAGGCCACGCGCTGTCTGATCTTTACTGTAAATATATAAGCACTATTGTTGGTCAAAACATCAGGGTATGTACAACACACCAGGTTGTAAATAACAATCCATGCAATATATCTCAATCAACGCCTTGGACTTGAGCCTACTTTACTGAGTGACCAACATGTTAGCTCAGGTGCTAATCCACATAATGCAAAATATAACCTCAAAACTACGACGTTATTGACACATACGACCAAATTTTACCATATTCAATATATCACAATCGATGCCTTGAACAAAAGCCTACTTTGCTGAGTGACCACTTGTTGGCTCAGGTGCTAATCCACATAATGCAAAATATACCCTCAAAACAGCGACACTATTGACAAACAAGCCCGCATTTTACTATTAGGTGCGTGCTACACAATCCAGTTAAATTAATGTAGCTATATACAGATTAAGGTCACAGAACAGTCCTTCTTGTCAATTACTTACAATCACATTCGATTATAAAACGAGTTATTACCTTATTCACTATCAGGGGTTGAGCTTCCAGTAGGCTCCAGTGAATGGAGCCTTATATCATAAATATTTAGTGTATGTCGATAAGTAAGAAGGTAATTAGATGGTTGAGTGATATGATAATGCTTAATAATTTTTAAGTGACGCAATGTTTAGAAAATATAGATAGTGTGGCATATACACATATTTATGTTATGCAATGTGCAAGACGTTGGAGTCTTGTCCTGTCATTATTCATGCACCATGTCCACCTCGTTCGCATTGGTGGCAAAATGGGTTGTCACTTTATTCAAAACGGTAAAGGGGTAAGGAGTATCTGTAGGTGTTAATTTGGCGATGTTTAATCCCAGCAGTTATACCTCCATGGATCCATAACTTTACTGCATTGCATGCCCACTTTATGAAAGTTTGAATTACACGTAAAACGAGGATCAATGCCAGAAAATTTGCACACTGGAAAGACGTAAAATTAAAGATTTGTCAACATGGCTTGGATAAATCATATTATATTTTAACAGCGATTCGAAGAAATATGTTATAATATTCTTCGTAGTTTCCTCATATACATGTATAATGCATTATTTGGACGGCATTTGAAGAGATCTGGTGGACAAGTCACATGATACTGCATTTACATAAGTGCAGTTTCTGATGACGCTATCAAACTTTTAATACATTAACAAACTTTGCCGTTGATATAAAATGGTGTATGGTGTATTTAATTAGTTTTCAGTCTGCAAATAAATGTAGAAGTTGTTTTTAGATTTCTCCTCAGACAAAGAATATAACATTGATTGATGGATGGCCGGAGGACATAATTACACGGCGTTCAGAGACAGCTTAAGATGGGAATACTCAATACTTCTGATATGTAATAACTCAATATTTCCTTCTCTATCATAAGACCGTTCAATATTTTTTTTTGTAAATGTGTTTAACAATTCACGGTTTTGTGAATTGTTTGCTTAAGAAGTGTTTTAGGATACGGACGGAAACATTTCGTTAATACACATAAGAACTGCCATCAATATAATTAGGTGTTGTGTAAAAACTCACTGTATTTACGCAAAAGTAAGTTATGCCCTTTCTTTTTATCGGTTGGTAGAAATCACCGATTACAGAAATGTAAAAAATGTCTCCATCGTAGAAAACTGACTTAGGAAACGGTAACCTTCATTTGGAAACTGACCTAGATATACCTATTTTTAGGTAATAGTTACTATCGATATAGGCAAATCAGAAATATGTTATAGAGATTATATAAGTACACTGGCGCCCTATAGTAAAATATATTACCACTTGTTTAAATATGAGGGATTCAATCATAAAGTAAATCCCAATATGTTTTGCAGTAACCCATTTAACAAACTTTCACGCTCACTCTTGTACACTTTGTGATAAATAATATTGTGATTGCCTGTGTTTAACTTTAATGTATTTGGTCAATTCGTTATAATTACGACGGTGGTTGGGTATGCAGAGCTACTATCTGTTGTAAACTTCACAGTCTAAGAATAGAAAGCGAATTTTGATGCACTGCGTTATTGACAGATTCGATTCGACTTTCTGAAAGGTAGCACGGCGAAGTTAGAAATGTTAACAAAGCTAGTTAACCATTGGCTGCGTGTGCGCGAAAGTGTGAAATTAGGTTAGGCAGTGAGCACCACGCTTCCCGGTTAAAGATACAGAGCCAAACGATTTGCAATGATAAGATATCAAAATTAAACAAATTAAAAGTTGGACTCCTGATCAAATCAGTGTGATTTTATGGCAATTCTATACCACATCAAAACTAGATTTCTTAGAAATCTTGATGAACTCTCTAACATTACCATCACCAGGATAAAACTGTCAGCTCCTCGAGACAAAAAAAAAAGAAAAGATGTAGGTTGAGTATGGCTCACTATAATAACACACATTGGAGTGAGTACTCTAATATAACATTATGCTTGCATAAACTCCGATTTATTTATTAGTTTGATTTGGCATTTAACCTATATTGCAAGGTTTTTTCGCTACCGTTAACACTTTTCAGCCCACTGAGTTCGGGAAACACTGTTCGGCGTCATTGGCAACAAACAAATCCCTGTTTAAATCTCTGTACTGTACCATGTTTTCCACTTATGGTAAAATAAAACAAAAAATAAACTTTGAAAAATCACAGAAAAAGGAAAAGGTAGACATGATGGCAAACATGTTGCTATAAAACAAACTGTTTCAAGCGATCAACAGCACACCGAGTGGATTTTGTGTGACACTTTCTTTTGAGAGCTCCAGGACAAAGGCGGTTTTCACGAGCAGCTTACACGACGATAGGGAGAAGTGTCTTTCCATGTCATCATAATATAATGTATCACCAAATGTGAAAAACATGACAAGTGCTTTACAACAGAATATGATTCTTCAATTAGATTCGTTTTTACTCAAGGGTATTTCGCATTGTTTTCCCTGTTGATGGTGGGAAAGTGGAAAGAGAACTCACAAAAACCAGCCCGCGATCTCCAGAGTCTCCGGAAAACTTCATTTGCATTCCAAAGGGCGCAATAGGAATATGAGAAAATTTAGATGTAGATCGGGCTTAAAATGGACATCAACATATTGTAGAATGTAAAATAGAAATAATTCAACGCCATATTCATTTAATAACAAAAAATTTAATGTTTAACGTGGGATATCAACTTTGAACAATTTGATATCACCGCCCACCTGTATAGGCCCTATCACGATCAAAATCTGAATAAAGTGCTTTGACATATTTTGAATGTATGGGGTTTGACATCGGGCCACGACTTTGAAACTATGTTTGCATTACACAAATAATATAAATCTTTATTGAACCGAAGGAAACGGACATGTATCAGCACGCATATTAGCACTGCGGTGATGTGTGTCCTTGGCCTTCGTGTCATAACCTTTATTAATAGTCGCGACAGTTATAGCGCGGATAAGACAGACGCAAAGACATAAACGCATGTTTTGACACAAAGGGAGATGTGGAGACTTTGACATTGGGGTAGCAAATTTCAGTTCTAGCTGCTACAAAACTAACAATTGTTTAAAATGTTACGTAAATGCACATTATGGAAAAATCCAAAAATATTGAGATAGACAATGACTGGCAATGAATAACTGACGAAGTATTACATAAAGTAAGGCAACTAGATTTAAGTACATGAATACACTTCATCACACTCTCTTTCAGTAAACGGGCTAAAATAGTATCATAATGAAGGGAACTTAATGTCACTGTCTAAGCGTTCATACGCGTAACTGAAACATCGTAACTGATTTAAGCGTAACTGAAACATCGTAACTGATTCAGTTACTCGGGAATACAATGTAACTTTTTAGCATCACATCGAATGGTTCTCCGTGATCCGCTTAGACTGTAATGCACAGTTAACC
>JAVFBZ010159997.1:0-17884 GCA_032466195.1 Katharina tunicata | reverse complement strand
ACTTGGATTGGGCTGAGCAATATATATAAATCATTCAGTTGTCACTACCAATCTCTTTACCATCCACGAATAACTTTACCCTGGTAAACCGTACTTTCCTTCCCTCGTGATAGAGTTTGTCCATGAGCTCCCGGGGTTGACTTTTTCGTGCGCGGTCCACTGGGATAAGATCTTCTGTAATAAACAGTTCGCTATTTTTAAGGGATGTTTTGGAAGCAAGTAATACTTGTCGACATTGTGGTCGGAAAATAAATTTTTCAATAATATGTCGATTTTGTCCATCTCTCCGCTTACCTGTATGATGTGCATTTTCTATTTCCATATCTCTGGGTAGTTTTAAATCTGTTGGAATAATATTTGAAATTTAAGTCCTACAATTTTCGCCCATCTTCTTGGCAATTTCCCCAAAACGCAAATTATATTCTCGACTGTACCTCTCCTGGTCAAGTATCCTCTGTTTCAGTTGTTTATTTTCGTCAAGAAGTACCTGAATCTTTTTCTCACAAGAAGGTTGGCTTTTGGAAATGATAGCTACACTTTCTTTGAGTTTTTTTACCTCACAACCCGTGACCTCTATACTTTTACAGAGATCAGTTTGTTTACGTTCTGCTGTGACTAACCTTTCAATAAAGTTCTGTTGCTGATTGATCACTCTGTTTAGGCTGTGCTGTATCTCCGACAGTGATTTGGTAACAAATTCACGAAACTTGTGGAAATCCTCTGTAATCGGTGTTGAGACGTCCTCCCTCGTTTGAGTTGACACGTTTTCAATGGGTGTCGGATATATGCCTGCTTCTAGTTGAACAATGGCGGCTTCACTTTGATCTGCCACACCCTCGTTACAGGTAGAATGTTTTTGTGGCGTCTGGTTTTCCGGCTCTAAATACTCACTAATGTGACGGCGTTTCGACTTACTATTATTGCGAGGCATACTATTATTGCGAGGCATAATTATTCGAAGTGTCTGTGCCTTTTTACCACTGGATTCTAGTAATACTAACTGACTGGCAAAGCTCGTTCAAAAACACGTCTAACCACCTTGCATATCTAACCGGAAGTCGGATGTATATGTTCGAGTGCATGTATGCATGTGTATGTGGATGTATGTGTGTGTGATATATATTTTTTGTCAGGAGTAATCACCCGGATTTTTTCACTACCTTCAGTAACTTTATGTTGTGCAGACAATTTTCATAATGTGTTACAATGCCGCCTTTCGCCTGTCAGGCGTTCCATATAAAATTTGTTTTCTTCAGATACTTGTTTTAAACAACAAATAACTTTGGTTACGTATTATCTTGGTTTTTTAGAATCTATATAACCAGGCTCAACAACTGTAACTGTTTTGCTTATCCTGTTGATATACTTCTTGCATCATGTTTGCTTCATTATTTATCCTCCCTTATTTGAACTACATTTATTTGTATACTAATGATGAATTCACTTGTTTATACTTGGTTATATTTATTTTCAGACAATTGGTGGTCCCGTCGTGTTGCCCTGGTAATTGTCGTGTGGTTGGTGATGTATTTTGTATTTAACCCTGGGTAGTGATTTTGCAACTTACCGCGCGGCACTTGGTCTGTTCGTATGTGTGTGTCATGCAAAGGGCCTGCCATCTAGTATACTGCGTCACAAACACTTTCCGTCAACAAGGGCATGGTATATATTAAGACTTTTCCTTGTTTCGTCTAATTTGCTATCTCTTCTTCAGTTAGTTTTCTGTATCACTCAAACTCAACGTCTGCTCTCTGGGATGTTGAGCTAATTCAAGGTCCTCCTGATCTCTGTCTTTCTGGCCTTTCTGTTGTCCATGTTAACATATGTGGTCTTAAAAAGAAATTAGATTTGACTTTCGCAAATCTCCGCCTGTTCGATATTATTGCTATAACTGAGAGTCATCTAATGTCATATATTCCCCATTCTTCCTGGTTTTATGATCCTATTAGTCGAGATCGTGGCCAGGATTGGGGCGGGGTTTATGCTTATGTATCCAAGCGTTTATCCTTTTCACGCTGCTCTGAGCTTGAACATGACTCAATGGAAATGGTCTGGACAAATCTTTGACAAAAATAAATTATAATCTTCATAATCTATCGCCCACCTGATACTGATTAACATATGCGGGATGAGCTGCATGACAATATCGAAGTGTCTGTCGATCATTCTATAAACATAACATTATAATTTCTGGAAATCTAAACAAGAACATTTGAATCATCTTACTACTATTTTTTCAACCTTTGGACTAGTGCAATTGATAAATGAACCGAGTAAGCCTAGGTTTAAAACTTTGTTTGATTCAATAATTGCACCATTGTTTCGGATAATGGTACACTATCTAACTTTTGCAGTGATCATTGTCCTACTTATGTCAATCTGAAATCTACAATACCAAGGACCTCCAAATTCTTACGCGCTGTTGGAAATTAAAAAGAGCAAATTGGGACTATTTGTGGGAAGATGGTTTTGAATTGTGCGGTAATGACGTCAATTCATTGTGCAATTATATTTCTGGTAACATTTTGGATTTAGCAAAATGATCAATTCCTAATAATACTGTGACAATATATCCCGGTGACAAGGCATGGATTACCAAGGAACTTAAAATTGAAATAAAAAAGCGAAAAAACGTATAAACTATCTGGAAAGCATGCGTTGGAAGAAAATATGAAAACATTAAAAATTCAACAAAATCTTGTTAAATAATAAGACAAAACTTTATGGATTTAGTTACTTTGTTACTTCATTAATCCGTATAGCTAAGCGTATCTACAGCGACAAATTAACTGAAGCGATCATATCTGGAGAAGTAAACGATACATTTTGATGGAAAACCTGTGAAAAGCTGAGAGTCTCAGAAACTCTAATGCAAATTCCTCACAATTGGCTCTTATTTTGAATATACAAAACGAATATTTATACGATACTAAAAGCAAAAGCTAATCTTATCAATGCACTGCTGATGTTCACGATACTTCTGAATTGCCACCTGTTCCAGAACATTTGGGCCCTCAAATGCCTGCAGATGAAGTTTTATTTGAGCTAAATTTAATAGATACGCCTACAGCAATAGGGCCAGATCTTATCAACCCAAAGGGTTGTTTGAAGATCGTCAAGAGTTGTCTCCAGTTCTAGCCGGTATCTTGAATAACTCCCTGGAAAACTATGTTTATCCATCGGACTGGAAAATTGCAAACATCGCTCCTGCTTGTCAATCTGGGGATCCAGCTATTGCTTCTAACTATACATCCATATCTCTCTTAAGCTGTATAAGCAAACTATTTTCACGTCAATTATTCAAGCATTTTTCAAGTTTATTCACAGTCGCATATCGCCTATTCAGCACGGTTTCTTGCCTGAAATATCGACTGTTTTCCAACTTATCGATATATATTTTGACCTTGTCAAGGCTTTAAATGAAGGCTATGAAGTATTATTCTTGTTTTTTGACATCTCTAAGGCTTTTGATAAGGTATGGCATCGTGTCTTATTGTATAAATATGCAATGGTATAAGTGGAAAACTTCTTGACTTTCTGGTCAGCTATCTTGACCATTGTTACCAGCGAGTGGGTCGAGGTCTGAACTTAAGAGTATAACAGCCGGAATTTCACAAGACAGTGTCTTCGGGCCTCTGTTCATTATTATTTACATAAACCCCATTAATATAACTAATAATATCCGCCTGTTCATGGACTATACCTGCCCATAGATTGTGTCAAACTCTCCGTCAAATCCTGAAATTGGGGAGTCGCTAAAGGCAGACTTAACTGATTTACAATCATGGGCAGCACGCTGGTGTGTCTCTTTCAATGCCACGAAAACAAAATTCATTTTATGTTCGAGGCACCGTCTACCCTCTGGCCTAAAAGTGAAATTTATGGCTAACAGAATCTTGTTAAGTGACATCTAGAAATACCTCTCAACAACTGCGCAAATTGGACTAACAATATAGATAATCTAATATTAGATGCAAACATCCGGATCTGATTCTTGCGTGGGATGAAATACAGTATAAACAGAAAATGTCTCCGAATAATCTAGACAAGTTTTGTCAGACCTTCATTGGAATACGCGGATATTGTTCGGGATAGTCTGACTGAAGAACAACTTAATTTAATTGACCAATTACAAAAGGAATGTTCACGTAATATTACGGGATTAACTAAAAGTGTAGCAACAGCTGTATACAGAGAGTCAGGATTCTCTGCTCTTTCGCAAAGGCGAAAAATGTATCGGTTAACAACCTTTCATCAAATAATGTACAATGATACCAATTTAAATTTACGAAACAAATTACCAGCACCGGTTGCTGTGAGAACCAGCAACTCGCTTAGTTTTGTAAAACTGTAGCCTTTACAAATTCCTTCCTTACGTAACTGGAATGCTCTAACTATTAATCAACATAATTGAAATCTTTTCTAATAACTTTCTTACGGATTTGCAAGGTTGAACCTGTGGATATCATTCAGAAACAGCGGATCATTTCTTTTTTAATTGTCAGAAATATCTTATTGCTAGACAAATTATTTTCAATGTTATCCACCAGTGTGGATACACTGGGGATATCTCAACGACACTCCTGTTGTATGGCTCTTCTGAAATCTCCAATGATCAGAACATAAATATTGTGAACTCAGTGCTCAAAATTATTCTTACCTCCAAACTATTTACTTAATTCTCACCTGCATAGTTCATGTATACCAGCAGATCAGCTGCTGGGCGAACACGCTTGAACACCATCGAACTATTGTTTTTTTTTTTTTTTTTTTATCTACATTATTATATATACATTATGTTGATAGTTTAAATCGGCAACCAGCAACACCAGCAACACACTCAATACTTTTTTTTGTAAAACTGTAGCCTTTACAAAATCATCCCTTGCGTAACTGGACATGTTGTTTTTTTCTTATTTTTATCTACAACATGATATATACATTATGTTGATAGTTTAAATCGGTTCAAAGCTAGAGAATGAAAATGTGAATATATTTTTGTTAGCTGTTGTCTTTACTCATATATGTCTCCAAATTATGTTCACGCATAATTTATTAAATCAAACTGTACGCATTAAGTCATTGGCTAACGGCTTTATGTGTACTGTTTGGTTTAATAAAATTTATATAATAATAAAAATATATACAGAGTATGCCTTTGTCTGTGTAGGCATATCTCATCAGTTACCCACATACCTTAGTACAGCTTTACACTTAGACTTTAATGCAATTTATGTAAAATGCTACTTTAGAACCCTTAAACGAAGACACCAGATCAGCGGTAGGTTTAGTTTGTTTCTCGCCAAATCAAAAGAAGTTGAAATCAATTTTGTATTGGGTAATGTGTCAGCGACAAATAAAGGTATTGAATGGGGCATTCCTTTTGCATTTTTATGCAAATGGCGTGATATTGGACATATACAGGGACAAGGAAGACCGAAACGAGGATGACACTGATCACTCGGCTCAAGCTTGATACAACATTAAGGATAAACTATTTGTCTGCGGATTACAAAAGACTGGACACACTTAGCACACAGAGAGCCATCAATATGCCATTTTGTCATCTTACCTCGTAAATTCACACGCAAACGGAAGTGTTTTCTATTATAACCGATATGTTGTAACTTTGTGAAACAACGAATTTTTGTTTATGATTATAGAGACATTAATGCTTCCAGTGTGTGGGTGTTTGAGCGCGGCGAAGTGCGTTTTGCTTATCTCGAAATAATATCTTTCTGTCATGAGTTATTAACGGTCATAAGACATAAACATTATTATTTCACATTTAAACGCACCATCATTTTTTTTTCTATGTATCTTAATTTACGTGCGTTAATTACATGCCTAAACCGACTTTATGTTTTTTTCACTACCGTAAAACCTCAGTCAATATTTTACTCACTTTATATAGGTACAGTATATTCCCTCCAGCATCCGGAACTTGTGGAAAAAATTCACTGCGCAGAGCTGTGATTTTTACATTTTCCGAGGTAAGTCAATTGTTTGTACCATTTGAACTTCACGCATATTTAAGGTTATTGAACAATATCAGAGTGTGTCCTACAAATATGTGAAGTAAACCACCCATACGTACCTCTCAATACTGTTTCCGACATATTTAGACCACAACAATCAATCAGAAGTTGAGGTCGTGAAAACAGCCAAGGCGGAGAAGATGAACAATTAACTGGTGATATATCTTGTAAACTGATCATAGCATCTGTCAGATGTGGCATGTGTCTTTTTTGTTTCTCTGAACAACAGGCATGTATTCAGATAAACAAAAGCAATTATTTATTAAAAAAACATCTAAATACTAAACATTTATTCATTTATTCATTTTGTGTTCAATGCTAGTTGAAAAAAAAAATTATTTGATCGATTAACTCGTGGCTGATAGCCATTGTGAATTAACGACGTCTATAAATCAGATAGGCAGCTAATGTGTATCCTTCAAAATGAGATATAAACGTAATTGTACATTACATTCCCTATAAGCAAGTTTCAAATACTTTGAGGCCCTAGGGACGTATTTATCCTTGGTTTCCAACGAAGCAGATTGGAAACATTTCTCAACAGGCATTTCTATTGATATAATCTGTCTCTCCAGGAAATACTAAACTTTCGCATTTTTTATGATGTGAACAGTCCCATCCACTGTTTGCTCAACATAAAATACTTACTTTTCAGCAACTAAATGACTACCAAATTATTTTGCTTTTGCCCGTCAACAATTATTTTAATCATTGTAATTCCATACCATTTTTTTCTAGAACGTTATTTCCAAAAGACTCAACTTACATAGCTATCCAACACGTCAAACACAACTAAACCTCTATCGCGTATACTACAGGTCAAACCTAATGCTCTATTCCAACAAGATCAAAGGCCCTCAATTATGGAACAGTTTACCCTCTCCACGGAAAATATGTACATCAAAATATATTTTTAAGTCTATCATAAAAATACATTATTGAGAACCACCCTTTTTAAGTAAAAATATATATTTATGTTTATGAATAAAATGAATTATTTGCTACTGATTTATTTGTGTAAAAATGTTATTAAATTGTTCCACACCATTCCTGATTTTGGTAAAGTTTATGTACAACTGTTCTTATCCTCTTGGTGAAATAAATCAATTCAATTAAATTCATTTTACCCACGATATAGGTTTTTTCTTTTTTCTTATTAAAATTTCTGATAATACATGATCAAGATGAATTTGCTAATATATTTCTGCTAAACGTTCCTGTGTACGCTCAGACAAATCACAGTCTGGTTAACTGACACATTTCAGGTTTGCGTTTTAGAAACCTGGATTTGCCTTCTATTTGTGTTGTCTTGTTTATTTAGATAATTTTTTCTTGCCTATGTTTTCGAAAGAATAGAATTATTAAATTGTTCACTGTATTATTGCCGTTTAATTACCGGGACTGTTTGATGTACGCTGTCAAACAAATATAAAACTACAGCACAATCACCCTGTACTCTACATAATCTGTAACATATAAGGTGCGATAAGCTACAAGGCATTTCATTTCATTTCATTTATTTCGCCATATTATAAGTCAAAATACATATCCATAGAGTGAAAATCAATATGATACAGTACATACAGAACATATTCAAAATAAATATAAATAAATTCATAATAAGTTTTGATTTATAAAACAGCGACATGCTACTTGACTTATTGTTTGACTAAAAATACATTTATAAATACAAGAATGCTTGACAGCGGAGATTTATGACAATAAAAAGGCAAGTAGCAGTCTCAGTGTTTCACGAGAATACAAATAAATGCAAAATATGGTGACAACTGCAGGTAACCAGGCACACCGTTCCGTGCCTACCGAACATCCCGAATCAATAATTCCAAAGTTTGATTCATTTATTCGATTGGAGTATAGCGTCGTTATTAAGAACGTCTCACTGATAGTTTAAACGAAAGAAGGTTAAATACTAGCAAACGTATAAAGGTGAATTAAATGAATGACAAAGATGTCCGTCAGTCACTAACCATGTTTTAAAAATAAAATCATGCTTGTAATAGATGGTGTGTTAACTCTCGTTTAAATTGTGGGATGGAATTAATCACTTTAAGCTGTAATGGAAGTTTGTTCCACGCATATCCTGTTACGGAGAGTTATAGTGTGATACCTCAAGCAAGGGAGAATGCATTTCGTAAACAAAAAAAAACAAGTTTTTATATTAATGGGCCTATCCTATTGAATTAACAATATCCCTATTGTTATGTCGGTCAAATCATGGCTAATGACATATATGTTTGATGAAGTTTGCATATCAAAGGTTGTTTTGTATAATGCTTATCACTCACTCAACAGTCACTTAAGAGTTTATTTCTAAAATGAATTCCCCTGGCTGCTATAATTTACGTTTACGTTTTAAGATGTCTGTCTTGTCTGCATTTAAGCTGATCGATTGACAACGCTCAGAGAAAACTGCCAACAAATAATTATTGTTAAGCATTTTTAGAAACATATAATAGATTTTAAATTAATCGCCTTATCGAATATTGGCACCAAGTTAACACCAACGAACGTTTACCCTTTGAAGAGCATTATTGTGTTGTTGTTGGCAACATGAAGGTCAGGGGCGCATGCTTCAGCATAGTGTTAAGGAAGTAGATTTGATGGAGGTGCTTTCACGATAAATCTCCATATATCGGTCAATACAATTACATATGTGTTTATTTTGTCCCTTCAGCAACTATTTTCTAGCCATTAACGTTTTTAAAGATCAATAGAGTCGGTGGTAATAATATGATTCTCATTTTAATCTCTAATGATAAACATGTGCCGTGACACGGACAAAAGTTTGCGCGTCTGAGTCTGGTGTAATCCTAATTAGTTTTTGCTTTTCCTTTTGATGGGCACACAATGTGAACTAAAACCTTACTGATCCAGGTCCATGAAGTCAGTCATTACATGTCGATTGCAACTAGAAGTTGAGTCCTTAGAATGTTTTGCTCTGTGAAGTCGCTTCCTGTAAAGCTTGCTGTCTAGACTGTCGACCGCAAACCGCTATAAATTGGCGAACATGGCTCCGGTACCGATCAGAATTGTAACATTTTAATTCGCCCGTTTTATTACTGTGTAACATCGGCTTCTGTGTCAGAGTAATACGTTCTGATGTATTGTTGTTCATATTTTGAGACACGGCTAAGACAGATACATGGCTATCATTTTTGACACTCTCTGATAATAGAACTTGGTATATTTGTTATTCGCGTCTGATGTACAAATGAAATAAAGAATATCCGTTGGTTGATGCATATCCACCGAAAATCAGTTGAGTACAAATCGTACGACTAAAAGAATTCCAAGTTGTTTTCATATCAATACAAAGTATTTTTATATTTATAGTGAAAACAATGTGTCATATAACTTTTATGTAGCATCATCTGAACTACTTAATTGTCTTTTAATTAATCTTATTGTATGAGGCTAAAAATATAGGTAGAAATATTATTTCAAGTGTTTACTTTTTTGCAACTTCGGTGAGAATACATGTAGCTACTTGCGATCTAATGTTGCTATTGTTTTAAACCGACTTTTAATAAAGTGTCTTATCTTATCCGGAGTCTACTGTTAAAATCCGACCAGAATTTGTTCGAGTGTCGAAGGAGGGTTTGATAGTCTATCATTAGCCGATTCTAGTTCTGCTTGATTAATTCGTATTCAATGATCCCAAAAAGAGCCAGTGAATTACTGGTGAAGAATTAAGAGACGAAATTTGTGTTGTTATTTTCATACTCGTCACGTAGACCTCTTTACTTTCACATTATACATGTACCTTCATTTGCTTTAAACGTTTCGGTCGCATAAGACTATTCTCATTGACATTATAACTTGAAATACCCTTTAAACTTTTCTATGGTACGAACCCTTTTTTAATCTGGCAATGACATTAGTCCATTTACTTTAAACGATTCTGTTGCATAAAGCGATACTTTGACATTAGACCATTTATTTTAAACGTTTCTGTGGCATAAACCTCTTCACATCAACATTATAAATTAATTTTCTTTAAACGTTTCAAATGCATAAACCTCTTCACATTGACATTAAACTTTCATTTTCTTTAAAGATTTATGTTGCACAAACCCTTTTGCTTGGACAATAGACCTTTATTTAACTTAAACGTTTCTGATGGATAAACCTATTCACATTGGCATGTAAACCTTGTGAAAATGGGATTTGATTTTGAATAACGCATAGAGCTGTGTTTTACATGTAGAAGAGTTTGTAATCTGCGAGATATGCGGAGGTTATATTAAATTTCAAAGGCGGCGTTATACATTAATTATGTCGTTTTTTATATAAAGAATGTGAATACGGCGAACGGATTAATCAGGTCGGGAAGATTAATATTCATCGTTGACAGCCAGATTCCGATATTATTATTATCCAATCTAAATTAATCCTTGTGGGATTCGTTCTATATAAGAAGGACACAAAGCTGGGTGTGACGAGAAATGTAATCAATTCTATATAGATGACTTCCAAGGCTACATTAGCTTAGCGTTTTAGTGACGTTCACCGGGCAATAAGTACTCCATACATGACCAGTCACGCGTGGAGAATATGTTTGATATAGTTTGAACTATTTATATAAATATGTGTGTAAATTCCTGTCAATGTTTTCTCGATCGTAAATGACGCATATCGATTTACTTTAAAGTCGGTTCTCACATCGGTCTATTCCAAAACATTTTCGACCCTTCACTGGCCATGTGTCGATGGAAAGGCTTATATATTCTTCAAAGTAAGAGAAAGAGCAGGAATTGACTTCTCAGGTCATTCGAATGTGGTGTATCTATTTACAACGCATTTCTGCGGTTTCATTACTTCTAATAATCATTGTCGTTTTTCAAACGGCTTTACAAGCTTTGCCCTTTTCTTGTCTTCACAAATATTGTTAGCGTTGAAGTCAAGGTGAAGGAAATTCTGGCTTTTGTTCGACGGGTTGATGTAGAATATGTAAATTGCCTTTATGTGCAGCGTCAAAAATGTTATAATGCAACATAGTCTTTCTATAGTCGATAAGAAAAACAATCTGTTCCATGTCAGACATTGTCAGCTAAAGGGATTAGACTTGCCAATGATACATTGGTACGTTTTTTTGAAGGTGAACAAATAATGAAAAATGTACTTGGTTTGCAAGTGATTTAAATGTTTCTTTATTTTAAAATTGCTTTATTTGTTCCAATGTTTTCTGATATTGATTTAACTGCACCTATGCCGGAGATACTTTTCTTGTTGTGTTTCATAACACTACATTAGGGTGTATTTTGGAGTTCTTTTGCATTTGAAGCTGATTTCTTTTCACGTTATTGAAATTTGGCGACGAGCTCGTAAACGTTAGGGTTGTCAACACTGCAGGAATTGCTAAAAATATGACCAAGTACGTGTTTAAAAAGACTCGACTGAAATAGAGACAAACGCTTTCTCGGATAATAGCCTCACGTTAATATTGATTTATTAGTCAGGTACATTTTGAATCGATCTTAATATTTGCTTACAACATGGATTTTAAGTATTCAATACTTGCTTTTCAAGTACGGATTTATTCGAGCACAGCATTCCGAACACAGGTCCGAAGCCACCAACATGATTGAGGAGCGAAACGTCTGATTTTGGACGATGAATATTTTACAAGAATGGAGATTCGATATTGTGAAGAGGCGCTTTTGTGGTTTATGTATATCAGTCACCACACACTCTCCAATTGATATATTCTATCCATTTATTATTTCCTTTCACGTTTTTTAGAGACGTTTGTTGCGACGTTTTTTTGCGATGCTTTTCTGTCTGTTTAATAGTCTGAACAATAGATTTGAGCTAACGTTTCTATGCTATAAAGTATTTCCGATGTTAAATAAAGTTGGAAATTCCAAATTAAAATATGCGCATTTAAATGTTTAACAACACATGTATCAGGGTAAAATTGAATCATGTTTTCTTGCTGAACTTTTTGCAGTTCGACGGTGACACATAAAACGATAGCACTGCTTCAACTGCCTCATGATAAATCACGAAAGACCCTTTCATGTCAATCCAGTGTGGTGTGATGCTGTGCCATGTTGATTGTCTTTCATTAACCTATACATGTTATGTTTGCCTTTTTCATATGTTATTTTAGAAGGGTGATCATGTGAGTTACTGGTAAAAGATGACTAGAAGACACATGTGGCCTTGATATGATGGCATTATTCGTCACATATACCAAATTACTATTACCCAAACATGTGTTTTTTTATCGCGAGTGTTGACACTGGGGTTATAAATATTTTCTCACCAGTGTTTTACGCGACGTTCCTTGCAATGTTAACATTTGTTGTTGTGTTATTAATCTTTTTTTTCTACAGACAATAATTATTTACTTGATCTCATAATTAATACATAGATATAAACATAGATAATTAATACGACAAAAATGTAAAAAATTGTAGTGACATTTACATGAATATTGGCACGCATAAAAAAACTAATTATTTATATCAAATTTGATTTGGAAATCAACTGCTAATTGGTGTTACGAAAGCGTATATATTTAAAACGTATAAAAATATTACATAAAAATATATCACTTTAGAATTTCTGATAGTGAACTGATTTGCATTTTTTGTGTGGTTCTTACAATTATAAAACAGTAGGAATCCACATTTAATAACAGTATCTTTTAATAATCTGAACTATTTTTCTGCATTCCATTTGAGTGAACTGAAATTTCGTCTACTCGAAGAGAATACTAGATGCGTAGAATCATGTACAAGTAGGCTATTAATCGTCTTATCTCTAAACTCATACAGGTTAGCTCCGGACACGAGAAGTAGACATTAATCAGGGAGATATACGCACTAACTTATTGTACTTCCAGACATATATTGAAAACAAATCCGATATTTTGACAGACTTGTGTAATAAAAAGCCAATCAGTACAAGGTCGACTACTATGACACGGACGCTAAATATTAACTCATTCCAGCCAGACAGACTCCGTTAAAGGGCATCGATGTGAAACTCAATATAGAACACCGCCACAGAACCCCATCAGCATGGATGAGTATTCACCAATTTTAAATGTAATTGTCCGTATGAACGTGACATTTACAAAACGTATTACGTTGGGGTGAGACGCCACTGTCAACTAGGCGAACAGACTGATATGAGTATAAAGTAATAATGCAATATTTCAATAAAGGGTATTAAATCCTATAACTAGGATCCAAGCAGCAGGTGTTAAGATTTTCAGCGTAATTTTTATGTTTAAAATTCATTTGGGCTAAGATCCTCTTTCATTATTCTCTCAACCATAAAATAAGCATATTTACAAATTGTCGTTTTATAATTTTAGACATCTTCACAGAAAGGAAGACAACAATGAACTCAATAGGCTAGTTTCGGTTTTCATATATAAGTCGATATATTTCTTTATGCATATTATTGTGTTGTAGGACCCAGAAGATATCTCACACTAAATTCAAAATTTATAAATAAATTATTATTTCATTGTTCATATAAAAGTCATGAGCTAGAGGTTTTTGTTGGATCTCACGTAGTAACGCTAACGTGAGCGCCATACGCATGCGTCACAGCTTTAGATCGTTGGCATAATTTCAGAATATTAATTAAACTCAAGCGACTAAGTTTAAACTTAAAAGAAACTATTTGATACCACTCAGAAGATTAAGCAAAACACAGACAGATCAATACGTCTTTCAATTACAAGTATATTAGCCCATACGCATGCGTCACAGCTTTAGATCGTCAATTGAGTTTCAGTATATTAACTAAACTCAAGCGACCAAGTATAAACTTACAAACAAATAATTGATACCACTCAGAAGATTAAACACAAAAACCCAGACAGATAAATTTGTTTTCAATTACAGGTGTATTAGCCCATACGCATGCGTCACAGCTTTAGATCGTCAATAGAGATTCAGTATATTAATTAAAGTCAAACGACTAAGTATAAATTTAAAAACAACTAATTGATACCACTCTGAAGATTAAACACAGAAACCCATACAGACCAATTCGTTTTTCAAGTACAGGTATATTAGCCCATACGCATGCGCCACAGTTTTAGAACATCAATAGAGATTCAGTATATTAATTAAACTCAAGCGACAAAGTATAACCTTAAAAACAAATAATTGATACCACTCAGAAGATAAAATACAAAAACCCATACAGATCAATTCGTTTATCAGTTACAGGTATATTAACCCATATGCATGCGACACAGCTCAAACACGTCTATAGAGATTCAGTATATTAATTAAACTCAAGTACCTGATTTGAACTGACCTGATTTGTTAACATTATAATGTTGTTCTTGTTAACAACTCGTTTTTGAGTCGAGCTATATGAATACATTGTGTTGACTCCCTTTTCAAAACTTCTATTTGTTTAATGTATTATATTTCTTTATCATTTTGTTTATTTTCCTATCTTGCCACCAAACTGTCGTTTTATTTGGTCGCTCAAGTATAAGTGCTATAATAAATAGTAATTGTGTCTATGACAATGGCTGATAATCACCCTTAAAACGAAGCCATTCCATTCTCTGAACTAACTGATTTGCCCTTCCATGATACTAACCATATCCCTATTCACCCAGGGCAATAACACACAGCATCCACTCTATTAATTTTGAATTTATCAATACTATGTGTTTTAACCCAATAGAACTGAATGACATTATGGACAAACGAGTTCCCACACACGACAACGAGTATCTCACTGGTCTAGCACTAACTCACATCAATCAAATTACTATACAGACTTTAATTTTCCACAGCAGTTATGTTCCGGTACATTGTCTCAAAAGTGTAACTCGTTTTCTGTTCTGCGTTGAAGTGTTTGTAGCCTAAGCAAAACATTTGACGAAATAACCGCATAATATACATGGCATTTTGCAGAAATTTTCAGTTCTAGCTTTTTCTGAAAGTTGGTTAAATCCTACTAAGGAAAATTAATTGAAATTCTTTGCTACCGAGCATTTTCTTTGTCAAGAAAATCGAATAAAGGAGGTGGAGTTATAGTTGATGTCGACGATAAAATTCAATCGTGCTGCATTCGAGACGACTTGTGTCACACCTCTAACGACGGCCTATACGAGTTGCTATTTATTGAAGTCAGTCATGAAAATACATCATACTTCGTTGGTATTTTTTATCGCCCACCTGGCAAAGACATCAACGCTTTTAATGACGTCTTTTTCACTTTATTACAGAAACTAAACTCAAGTCAAAAATGCATCATGTAAGACGATTTTAACATCAATTTATTTAAGACGCCACGGCACGCTTCATTCAAAGAATTTATTGAAATCTTCAAATCGTTTTATTTTTTCTTAAGATAACAAAACCCAACCGAGTCCACCGACAATCCGCAACACTTATAGATAACATTTTTCCAAATTTTGAATCAGACGACTTACTTTCTGGTATGTTTTTGACTGACACAATTGACCACTTTCCTATTTTTCACGTTTCTTCTCCTAAAATGTCGGAGGCAAACAAAAATCAATTTGTCAATAGGATATCGAATACATCGTAGGATGACGTCATGTTGTCTGTGGATGTAGTTATCGCACTTGGCATCTTTCACTCCAGATTTGTTAATATTTTTTCTGAATGTTTTCCCCTCTATGAATCTTCCAGATCTTCAATTTCCAGAATAATAATACCGTGGGTGTCTACGGGACTTCTTAGAAAAAACGTCTTTATCGTAATCAGCTTAAGCTTCCGAACGAGTAATACCACTAGTCGTGACTACCGTAATTAAACAAATTGTTGACATTATTAAGGAAAACGTATTTTGAATATAAATTTAATACCTGCTACCAAGATACAAAAGGTACGTGGAAATACGCTTTTAACCAGGAACAAAGTTTCCAAAGACCAGGGCTTGCCACGCACGATTGATGGAAATTCCACTGATATAAGTATTGCTAATTCTTTCAATGAGTATTTTTAATCAGTTAATGAGAAACTGAAGTCACAAATACCTCTGACATCCAAACACTTTTCGGACTACCTTCCTACTCCCATTGCGGACTGTTTTCAGTTTTCTGCTGTTTCACAACGTGCAGTTCTTGATGTTATTTCTTCTTTAACGTCGGTGTCGGCTGGCCTAGATGGAATACCAATGTCTGTTATTAAACTAGTTGCTGCTTAAATATCTGAACCCTTATGTCGTATTGGAACCTTTCGTTTATACTGGACATGTTCCAGCGCCTCTTAAAACTTTGAAGGCTGTACGTGTCTTTCAATCTGGCTAGGAGACTAAAGCTGAGAACTATCGTCCTATATCTATACTTCCTACAATAAGTACAATTTTAGAAAAACTTGCATCTAACATGTTGACAAGTTTCTGAATCAGCATATTGATATTTCGCCCGATCAATATAGATTTCGTGCCCATCACTCAACTGTTCATGCAGCCTGTTCTCTATACGATAAACACGAAAAAAACATTCCACGGTAGTTTCGTTTCTAGATTTATCAAAAGCTTTTGATACTGTACACCATTCGATTTTGTTATCTAAGCTAAAACATTATGGGTTCCGCGATATACCCAACAGGTGTTTTGAGAGTTAACTCTCAGAACGCCACCAAACAGTATATTATAGCATTGTATTAAGGCAGTCCCATCATATGAAATGTGACGTCCCACAGGGATCAATCTTAGGTCCAACATTGTTTCTTATTTATATAAATGGTATTGTTCAATCTTCCGTCAGTTTAGGCTTTACCTAATTTTCTGACAACACAAGCTGTGTTTTATCACACATCGACCTGAATACAGCACTTGATAAAATTTCTCTCGAACTTTAGCGTGTCTGTGAATGGCTGTGTGCATATGGATTGTCGCTAAATATTAAAAAAACGAAATATATGGTCATAAAAATTATAGGACGCAATGCTTTGAGATCACTTATTTTACGAAATGAGCCAATTGACCTTGTTTCGTCCTACAAATTCCTTGGAATAATTTAAAACGACACTTTAAATTGGAAATCCCATATAAACTATGTCGCTAAAAAAGTTTTCAAGGAATATAGGTATAATGAAACATATTCAAAATGTTGTTAATAAGAAAATCTTACTCATATAATATTATTCTTAGATTTTTCCGTATTTTAATTACGGAGTTTCACTATGGGCCAACACATTTACTTCTCACCTGAATCCACTTCGTTTTCTTAAAAAACGTGCATTAAGAATAATTTTCTTCTCACCGAGTCTTTCCCATACAGCTCTTCTTTTCTAAGTTGATATTCACGGGATATAATCCACTCGGACTTTATTTCTGGCATATAAACTGTATATTCTGAAATATGCTTTGCCTTCTATGTGTCATTTAAATGCCAATATCATCAACTGTCTCTATCATTTACCTTGAGTTCGTGGCTTGAAGTGGACATGTACCTCCATCCTTGTTTCTTTAATGATGAAAGTTCTTATATTTATGTGCATGTAATTTACGCGTGTACGTGTGTATATGTATGGATTTATATGATATCCCTGTGCAAGTGTTTACTTTTACAAATATATATATGTATGTAAAAATGTATGTATGCAACTTCTCCATGCTAATCCTTTCCATCCATCGCATACCTTTAAGGGAATTATTAAATCCCAAATAATAAAGTTTCATAGGAATAGCAGCACCATAGCTTCCTTCAACGAGGCCTGTTATGTTCTCTGTAAGGCATTGAATCCCAGAGGATATTCTACGCGACTCCTTCTCAAGATTGAATCTGAAACCCTCAGAAATCTGAACAGTTATAATGTAGGACAATCTACAGAATCAGTACCTGTACGAAAACATCAGAATCA